>WWET01006925.1:26140-41554 GCA_011038615.1 Limnodynastes dumerilii | reverse complement strand
CGCCGATACGCTGTGCTTTAGTAAGCACAGCGCATCGGCGTAGTTCAGGATCAGGCCCATTGCACCAAATGACATCCCACTTCTAAAATCACATTCTATTAGGTTATGACTATTCATGTGATTCTGCTTGAACCAAATTGCTTTTGAACTTACAGAATAAATAGCAACCTACAATAACACATCTCACACAATAAGCCAATAAATTAAGTATTTATTACAATTATTAGTATTATCCAAGTTATACAATGATATACTTGGTTGGACAATGAATTAGGATTTTTTCTAGTGTGGCATCATTGTGATAGAATCAAAGCAAAATAATCACATTGATAGCACGTCATACTGAGTAAAAGCTACTATCAAAGCCGAGGGTGACCCAAACAAGTATTAGCAGAGATCTATGCTAACCTAATGCATGCAAAAGCTGCTAAATAAAAAAGTATTAAAAATGTGCATTTGCCATTATTTATAAAAATTTTACAAGAAACAAAAAAAAAAATTCCTATTTCATTGTCCAAATAACTGTAGTTACAAGTAGCACTTTATTAATAATATTAAAGTATTAATTAATATTGGGCACCCACTGCAGTAATAGGTCCTGTTGGTGAAGCTCAACAGATCAATTTATTTTTTTTAAATACTCCACTAGATGTTGGTCTCTGGAAAAATTACGGGTTTGCACTTCCACCTTTTTTAAGGTGCAAGTGTAGACCTGAGCAATACCATGTTGAATTGCAAGGGGAGGCAGATTTATATTGTAAAACCAGAATTAAAATTAGGAGGTGAAGTTTCTTAGCTCAACTCTATTTTATAAATTATACATAAAGCTATGCAGTATGTGAGTTCTATGTGTAAAAGTAATGTGTTTTCCCTGCATGCAAATTTTTTTTAAAATAATTAACACCCCTTACTTTGAAAAATGGTTTAGATGAGCTGTACGCTTGCACCTTAAAAAAAAGTATAAGTGTATCTCTGAATCAGTCCCTATAAATGTTAAAAGAAAAAAAAAAATCTAATTCAATGCTATGATTGGTTTACCTATGCAATAAATAAACTGCACATGTGCAGAAGCTGAGCTACCCAGCCAGTTAAATCTGACGTGTCCTGGACTTTGAGAAAGCCTGTGTGCGAAACGCGCGTTAGACGATCCTTCCCCGCTGTGCACCCGGGATGCAACCACCGGAGCCTCACTGAATGCCGCGTTTACATCCCTCTGTGAGACTCTGGAGACTTTGGGTGACAGGGAGGGTAAGTTAAGGCCCGTCAGGGCTGAAGCGCAGACCGTGAGGTCGCTAGCATTATATGTAGGGATAGGGATAGAGTTTTTCTGCCCAGTCAATTCAAATAGCGGGTCTCTTTACCTCTCATTTGATTGATTATTAGTTAAATGGTGGTATGTTTTTCAATCTACAGTCGGTATCTCCATATTGTTATTTAATTGCTGGTGGTTGCTTATTTAATACAAAGAAACAATTCGCTATATTGGCATTGTTTTAGGTTACATTCTTTATCTCATATTTCTGATTTTAATTGAAACATTAAAATTTGTATTTTTTTTTATCCTAATAGTATCATTTTTTCTGGTATCATTGATATTAATTGGAATTGTTGCTGACAAAAGGGTCAAGTTCCAGCCATTTCTTTGTGGTTCTCTTTCTATATAATACTTTACATTATTAACCATACACAGCCGATAAAGCTGAAGTAGATAGGGCAAACGTCCTCACGTCACCATTATTTTGTTTGTTACCTGCATGTACACGCACAGACCCAGTTAGAGGTCACTAAATATAGCTTCTTCTTGATACTGGAGGCAGATATCAGGAGCAAACCGTTTTATTAATGGCACAAAATTAGGATCCAAAATTTTACAATCAGGAAACAATCAATCATATTGCATCAACTGCAACGTTTGAATTGGACATTAATTTACGGAACATAAAATATCAGACAGCCTGCTCCAGGAAGTAAATAATGCTATATTGGTATAAAGAATTATAAATAAACAGGGAGACAATACTTGTAGTTACT
Source organism: Limnodynastes dumerilii (assembly GCA_011038615.1). Lineage (NCBI taxonomy): Eukaryota > Metazoa > Chordata > Amphibia > Anura > Limnodynastidae > Limnodynastes > Limnodynastes dumerilii. The sequence goes on along the minus strand of WWET01006925.1, from coordinate 39,523 downwards.
GCAGGTCGCTCTCTCATATCGTGCAAAAAAGAGATTTGGAGGTTCATAGGCTAACCTCCAACAAAAGAATGGGGCCCCTCTTTATCGGCACACCTCCGGATAAAACATGACTTTTGTTTAGATCATTAAAAATTCATTATAGCTAGCGATTATTGGTACAAATTAAACTAAATTTCAGGACAAATGCCTTTTAAAATAGTTAATCAATAGGTGGGTAGTCAAAAAGAGAAAAGTCTCCTCCCCTAGCGTACATACTCAGTCTACAAACTCATACAACCACTGTAACAATATCATGATTCTCCAATAGAAACAATAAACAAAACAGTGTATCAAAACAGTTGCAAATCCAAAAGGTATTAAGACAAGGTCAGGAAAAGATATAGCTTGCGGTACATAAGACAGAAGAACATAATAAGAACCATAGTGATCTGATCCTCTCTTTTTGACTGTCCATCTGTTAATTAACTATTATAAAAGGCATTTGTCTTGATATTCTTTTAATTTGTCCCAATAATCGCTAGCTATCATAAATTTTTAATTATCTAAATAAAGGTTTTATTCGGTGTGCAAATAAATAGGTGGCCCTTTCTTCTGTTGGAGGTTTGCCCATGAACCCCCAAATCTTTTTTTGCATGTTGTTTTTTTCTACCTATGAGCACCCAAGTCAATGTGTGATGTTTTGGCTTTGAACCCCTTCAATGTTTAAGAATGACATTCCGAAATATACCTTCTTAATACCTCAGTGCAGTGTCTCTCTCCTTGCTTTTTCAGTCACTCTCTCATAGCATAAGGAACAACAAGCAATCGGTTAAGTTTAATATTGAGGATCTACATTTTACATATAGGCATAGAAGATTCAGAATAGTTTGCTAGGCATAATTGTGTGCTCCCTACTGTGTATTTAGTAGAAATTTCTGAAGTCCCATGATCACCAAACAGGAAGCGATGTATTGCTGATGATATGGTGACAAACATTTTTGTGGTTCACAGCATTAAACGTCTAATAAAACACAGCCAGAAATTTGCATTTGTGCCTAGGAAACCAACATCATCTTCACAATTACCTACAAATAAGAATTAAATCTTTTTTTCTATAAGGCAGCATGTCAGCCAGCATATACAATCTACAGCTGAGACAGTCATATGCGTATTTCATCATACGCACGAATGCTAACAAAGTTGCAACATCTTAATAGTATAACTAAAGATTCACATTCACTTCATTTATCATGGAAACCATAAAGTATAGAATCTTATCTTCATTTTATAATTTCAAACAATAAAATAAGAAACTGTACTTCTTGTATAATTAACTCCGCTCAATAGAACATTTTTATCTTGTGTGATTTTTCTGATGTCTAATTAGACTGGCTTTCTGTGTAAAACTTTTTCCGCATTCAGAACATGAATATGGCTTCTTACACGTGTGAACTATCTGATGTCTCATTTGATTTCCTTTTTGTACAAAACATTTCCCACACTCAGAACATGAATAGGGCTTCTCATGTGTATGAACTCTCTGATGTATAATTAGACTTGATTTCTGTCTAAAATATTTCCCGCATTCAGAACATGAATATGGCTGCACACCAGTGTGAATTCTCTGATGTCCAGCAAGTTCTGATTTCTGTGCAAAGTATTTCCCACACTCCGAACATAAAAATGGTTTCTCACCTGTGTGAGTTCTTTGATGTTTATTAAGAACTGATTTATGTGAAAAACTTTTCCCACATTCAGAACATGAAAAGGGCTTCTCCCCTGTGTGAGTTCTCCGATGTGTAGTGAGCTCTGATTTCTGTGTGAAACATTTCCCACACTCAATACATGAAAAATTTTTCTCACCTGTGTGAACTCTGTAATGGCAAATTAGAGTCGTTTTATGTGCAAAATATTTTCCACACTCAGAACATGAATATGGTTTCTCACCTGTGTGAAGTCTGCAATGACCATTAAGAGCTGATTTATGTGAAAAATATTTTCCACACTCAGAACATGAATATGGTTTCTCACCTGTGTGAACTCTTTGATGTGTAAGAAGATTTGATTTGAATTTAAAATGCTTCCCACATTCAGAACATGTAATTTTCTTCTCATCTGTGTAAACTCTCGGATGTTTAGTAAAATTTGATTTCCCTGTGAAATATTTTCCACACACAGAAGACGAAATTGGCATCTCACCGGTGTGAACTCTGTAATGGCTCTTAATACCTGATTTATGTGCAAAATATTCCCCACATTTAGAACATGAATATGACTTCTCACCTGTGTGAGTTATTTCAGGTGTAATATGGTATGATTTATCAAAGTCATTATTTTCACCTTCATGATATAAACTGTGTGTAAAAAGACCTGTACTGTCAAAAGAACACTCAGCAGGATTAGAGGAATCCGGCATCATATCTGAAGTAGAAAGTTCTGGATGCACAGCTGAGGTAGTAAGGTGTCCACCTGGAGGCTCTTCTGAAATTTCATTGTCTTCTATTTTGTCTGAAGAGCAGAAGAGACGTTTCCTGTAGATCAATCCAGCTGCTGGGTATAAAATATAGTTAATAAAAGTTAGTAAATTAAGTATAGATGGCTCGGAAATCTTTAGGTAGAGGTCAGGGATTGTAAGTCAGCGTATATGGCCTTGCTTCACCCACACAGAAGACTGGATACAGTGGAAAGCTATGAGCACAGCAGTGACGGAAATCTGGATCCGGTTAGATTAATTAGCTTTCTTCCTTTGCAGGATATGTAACAAATCCCCCGTTGAAAAGGCAGACCTTAATCTCTCAATCAAAAAGTACATAAAAGGTATAGAAGAGAGGGATTGTGGTTAAAACTACGTTTTTAAATTCCAAAAAATTAAACTTCAATCTATAAAACAGTTAGAACATAAAAGGTACATAATACAATGGCACCAATTGGTAAAGCACAGGAGCGTACCAGAGCATGGAAATGCAGCACTGTAATAACCACCCTTTCACGAACAACAGTCAGCTCCGTAGCGTCTCTACAGACTCCTCTCATCGTCGCGTTTCAGCTGGTGTCTCCAGCCTTTTTCAAGATGTGTGACGCATCTTGAAAAAGACTGGAGACAGCAGCTGAAACGCGTCGATGAGAGGAGTCTGGAGAGACACTAAGGAGCTGACTGTTTTATGTTCTAACTGTTTTAGAGATTGAAGTTAAATTTTTTGGGAATTAAAAACGTAATTCAACAATTATAAGAGATGCTAGAGACAGATATGGCGCTCTACCTGTCTCTAGCATCTCTTGTAATTGTTGAATATGCAACTTACTCGTTAATTGTTTATTACGCTGGCGCATGTAGTCGCCAAATAGCCTATAAATTTACACGTGGTTTGCTCCCTTTCTCCATATACTTGGAGCGCTACAAGGAGCGGTTATAATACTATCTATTATATTCCAGCTTATCAATTAAGCATTTACAGTCGCTCTTGAGAATTTAAGGTCTACATATAGACCATTTTTGCAAACTTATATAGACAATACAGATAAAAGCATAAAGCACCTACTTCAAAGTTATTAAACAAATATTAACTAAAAATGTATTAAGATGTTGCAAACATCCACCAAAATTTATTTTGGAATTTGAATACATGCAATCACATTATAATCTATACAATCTACGTGTGATATGCCTTGAATTTTCCTTACATTTCTTAGAGCACCACGGTGTTACAACCTTTTTCTAACAATTGACTGCTGAATTTATAAAATATAGCTACCGGATGCAGAGACAGATCTGTTATGATCAATTTTAAATTCTTCCCTTTACCCCCTTCACTGGTTTTAAATATTCGCTGTTTAATGTACACCTAATAAAATTAATGTTTTATAAAATACAATAAATATATTATTTGGGCCACTGGAGATGATGGGCCTGATCCTGAGCTACGGCCGCCGTCGCTACTGCGCATGCGCTGGGCAGATGTTGCCCGGTTTCACTATGGAAAACTAGGACGCTGGAGGGGACGTCCTCCAGCGTCCCTACGCTCACATTAGTGCTGGTGGGCGGGGGAGGTAAGTAAATGAGGGTGGGGGGGCGTGCTAAGCGGCCATACGCTCCTGTGCGAGTGTATGGCCCCTTCCTTACGCCGGCTGAAGTTAGGGTAGCCTTCAGCCGGCGTAAGGGAGAGTTAATACGCTCCTACAAGGGGGAGTGTCGGGCCAGAGCAGCGATGTTACGCTGAGCGCTACAGCGCTCAGTGTAACATCGTAGCTTTGGATCAGGCCCATTGTAATAAATGACCCTTTACCTCTAATAATACGTACTAATTCCAGGAAGTGTGACTGTACAAATACATCAGAAGATGAGGGAATAGAGGTGGAGCGTGGAGACACAGGGTCAGCCATGAGGCAAATATTTGTGTCACGTGACCCATGTCTGTACATAGAACAGCGGATGGAGGGGTCATGTGACCATCCCTAATATTATATATTAGATAGATACCTGAACATTACAGGAAGAGAATAGCTACATGATGGCTTATACCATACAGCCAAACGTTACTCTGATTAATGGAAGTAACACGAAACAAGCCCCTGTAATAAGTGAGTTCTACCACTGCCTTAAACAATGCAGCCGCTGTAGATAGCGCTATATAATGAATAATAATCGCGCTGGATCCAGACTTCTGAGTTTTGTGTTGCAGGACATTATACAGTGACACCAGGGGATGTGTGTGACTGGAGAGGAGACTGCTGCGAATAGGACATTATACAGTGACACCAGGGGATGTGTGTGACTGGAGAGGTGACTGCAGAGAATGGGACATTATACAGTGACACCAGGGGATGTGTGTGTGTGTGTGACTGGAGAGGTGACTGCTGGGAATGGGGAATTATAAAGTAACACCAACATGTCTCTGTCTCGTTCTCTATGCAGGATCGGTAGAATGTAGAAGGACACAAGGTTGCATAGAAGGACGTAGCGATGAAGACTCCCCAGCACCTCACATCTCCAGGCAAGAGAACCTTTTATTGTAAAGGAGTGAGGGACAGACACTTGCACATCTGACCATCACTTAAATACGTTGTTTTCACTTTGTTTATTGACAGATGAATCCAGAAACTGGAATACCCCAGAGAAATGTCCCTGTTCTCTTTATTCACAGGATAGTAAACTGGAAGATCACATGAACCCACAGGGGCATCAGGTAGATGTGATCTGTATTTTATCAGCCAGTATCTGAAATCCGGAAATGACTATACATGGAAGGCTTTGTAATATATCCGCTGTGCTCTGTCCCTCCTCTGCTGTAGGATAACCTATTAGTAGGGGTGCTTCTCTATCTGATAGGTGTTCTGTAACTGACAGCTTGGCTCCTGCTGTATGTGTAGATGTGGGAGGAACTGCGATTGTCTATTATTGAGTGGAAGGAGGTTGTTTAAAGTTTATAAAGATATAGTTGAAGGTCAGGGTAATATTGAAGAATGGCCGACGGGAATTACATACAGCTCGTACGTAATTCCCCCATATTGAAGGTTGTGCACATGTGCACAACCTTCAATATGGGGGAATTACGTACGAGCTGTATGTAATTCCCGTCGGCCATTCTTCAATATTACCCTGACCTTCAACTATATCTTTATAAACTTTAAACGACCTCCTTCCACTCAATAATAGACAATCGTAGTTCCTCCCACATCTACACATACAGCAGGAGCCAAGCTGTCAGTTACAGAACACCTATCAGATAGAGAAGCACCCCTACTAATAGGTTATCCTACAGCAGAGGAGGGACAGAGCACAGCGGATATATTACAAAGCCTTCCATGTATAGTCATTTCCGGATTTCAGATACTGGCTGATAAAATACAGATCACATCTACCTGATGCCCCTGTGGGTTCATGTGATCTTCCAGTTTACTATCCTGTGAATAAAGAGGACAGGGACATTTCTCTGGGGTATTCCAGTTTCTGGATTCATCTGTCAATAAACAAAGTGAAAACAACACATTTAAGTGATGGTCAGATGTGCAAGTGTCTGTCCCTCACTCCTTTACAATAAAAGGTTCCCTTGCCTGGAGATGTGAGGTGCTGGGGAGTCTTCATCGCTACGTCCTTCTATGCAACCTTGTGTCCTTCTACATTCTACCGATCATGCATAGAGAACGAGACAGAGACATGTTGGTGTTACTTTATAATTCCCCATTCCCAGCAGTCACCTCTCCAGTCACACACACACACACATCCCCTGGTGTCACTGTATAATGTCCCATTCTCTGCAGTCACCTCTCCAATCACACACACACACACATCCCCTGGTGTCAATGTATAATGTCCCATTCTCTGCAGTCACCTCTCTAGTCACACACCCCCCCTGATGTCACTGTATAATGTCCCATTCTCTGCAGTCACCTCTCCAATCACACACACACATCCCCTGGTGTCACTGTATAATGTCCCATTCTCAATAGTCACTTCTCCAGTGAACAGCTGAATGAAGTTCTTTGCGAGTTTCAGGAGCTTCTGGTTATTGTTTCTTCTAATTACCAGGGAGGGAACTGAACACAACGTGGTGGGGGCCGGGGTCCTGCTCAGTTCTTCGGACACAGAGATTGATGGTGGGTGTTTTATACTCCCCAGATATCTTCTTCTTTACTGCTGTTTGATCCTGTATATTGAAGGGAATATTTCAGCAGAATGAGACAGTGGTTTATTGCTTTCAACTCTTACAGCAAAAACAGAGTCCTGTGAATTTGTCTTTTCAGAAAGATTTATCCCTATAAACACTAAGGCTGGCCATACACTAGGGAGATTACCAACCCAAGCAGAAGGTGGCCCGATAAGCAGGAGGATTTCCCGCCAGAGAGAGGTCTTGTTAACGGTGCCAAACACCTCTCTTGCTGGGACCAGCAGTTAGCTAATTGGCGCAGCTTAAAATATAGGGCGCTAGCAACAGATACAAATTAAGCATGTAAAAAAAAAAAGTGGCACCAAAGCACATTTGAAAAAAATGTATCATACCAACTGACTACAGCGATTAATGGTCCGATCGCCTGGTAACTGAATGATAGGGCCAATAATCCCTCTTGTTTATGGCCTGCTTAAGAAACAAAAATTCCGAGACTGAAACAGAGATGACCCCGTTACAACCATATATGTGATCTATGTAAAAGGTATATAGGCTTTCCTATATTCCCTTGTCAGAGGCTGAAACTAAGTTGTTTATTCTAAGAAGGACACAGGGCTCTTTACCATCTTTGCTGGCGCCATGAAGATCGAGTTGTGCAGCTTTAACAGCTACAAGATCTACCCCGGGCATGGCCAGCGGTACACCAGGACTGACACAAAGGTTTTCCAGTTCCTGAGTGCAAAATGTGAACCTGCATTCCTTTCCAAGAGGAACCTACATCAAATTAACTGGACTGTTCTGTACAGACAAAAACACAAGAAAGGGCATTCTGAAGAGCTTCAGAAGAAGTGTAGCTGCCACGCGATGGTGTTTCAGAGAGCTATCACCGATGTCTCTGTGGATGCAAATTTTGGCCAAGAGAAACCAAATGCTAGACATGCGAAAGGCTCATGGGGAATAGGCTGTTAGGTCTGCAAGAGAAGCAAATAAGGCCAAGCAGGCAATTAAAAAGGCTGTACCTGCTAGTGTGCCAGCCAAGTCCGCACCCAAGCAAAAGACTGTCACACCTATGAAGATGCAGGTGGAAAACACTAAACCATGCGTTGCCAAATTGTGCAAATAAATATAGTTTTGGAAAATAAACAAACAAGCGCATCTGGGTGACAAGGCAGCTATAGTTCTCCACTTCCTCACTTACTGCTGGCCTCTGAAAGTATAGATTTTGTGAGACATTTTCCATGTTTGGCATGACCCCGACCAACGACAGGTGTATATCAGTAGAGTCACTGCATTGATACTAAGCCTTTAATCAAGTTCCCTCAGCACAGTGCATGTAGGCCGCCGTGTCCAACCGTAGATCCCTGTTGGCTTATGTGAATTTGTCAATTTCTTGATTTTTCTACGTTAAATAGTGATGTTAAAAGGGCCTCAAAGTCTCCCTCTTAAACATTTTTTATATATAAGTATGATTTTATTATCTGAAGATATCTGGGAGATTTATATGGTCTATAATTGTTTAATATAAATGGTGACATCCTCCCCACTGATTGCCCCAATCCAGCTGAAGTCATCCAGTGCAGTAGGAATTCGTTCCCAGGCGGTAAATCTCCTTAATAAGAAGACTACATACTTGCCGTACGGCTTTCTTACATATTCACAACACACTTGATTATTATTATTATTATAACTGTACTATTATTAAAAGCACACCCTTTTGAACATGGATGACACATTACTTACCTGTATTACTGATCTATATCAAATTTTCTTGCTGGTTGTTTGATGATATGTGAATAATTGAAACTATAACCTAAATTATTTAACCGAAAACTAAATCATATCTGATTGGTTTGAAAGAGCAGGAGGATTAATAACCTCCTTCTGTGTTATGATATTTTACTTTGTATAAAGGCTTCAGTTCTAGAGTGTTTGACTCTGTTAACAGTCCTTCTGGGGGCTGAAAACAGCAATAAACCATTTTTCTATTTTCAAGAGTTGTTCCTGATGTATCCTGCGACCAACAGATAAGAGCTAAATTCTGCTGGCTACCGGCAGACCTGATACATAGGGAGGGTTTCAAGGGGACATCAACCAGACACCCATGAGGGGGTGTGCTGCAGCCATCAGTCTATGTCCGGTAAAGCGATTACATGTGCTGGTGAAGGAGCCTGGGAGTGGCAGTAACATATTCCTACTTTACAGCAGAGGAAGCCACTAACAGTCAGTTAATGGCTGTAGGTGGAAACGCCTATACTCAAGGTGTAGGAGCATTAGAATAAATCAGATTAAGTCTTATCCTGTGCACATTAATAGAACAAAGGTTGGAGGCTATATAATCCTGTTACAACTGGTGGCCAGTACACTGTTGGCATTTCTGACACATGCTGCTTTCACATAACCACAGTGCAATAAGCCGGATGAATTAGCGGGTAAAATAAATAAATAAAAATCCATTTTAAATCCAGCTGTGACCCGGGAAGTTCCCAGGTCAGCGCCTTTTTGCAGGGTAAACCCGGGAAATTCCTGGTCCTAGGTCTGCCCTGACAGTGTAGGGGTAAGCACACGGCTCCCGAGGAGGGATTTGTTCATTGTTGCATTGCAACAGTAAACAAATGCCTCCAATCAGGTGTGTTCGGTAAGACCCAGGTTGAAAAACCTTTCACAACACCACTTACAGGTGTCTGATATGGGAAAAACCCTTATTTTTTCCCCTTGTCCCCAGTACCTTTGAGATCACTACCAAATGTCTAGGTTTCAGTTGAGACCCGGGTTTTTGGCCAAAAACACGTTTTCAGTAGTGATGTAAAAGGGGTATTACGTTTATAACCCAACAGCAACTTATGCCTATGTATTTAAACATGGCTCTACAATTCAGTATCCACTCTCTGATTAAAACAATAGGAGAAACGCATAAGAGCAATACTATCACAAATACAGCTTTCACATCACCATTGTGAACTAAAAAAAAACCCAAAACACAACAGTAAAAAAATCCTTCCAATCAGGTGTGTTAGATGAGACCTGGGTCATCACCTTTCACACCATCACCTTACCGGGGTTGGATATGGGAGAAAACCCTTCCCTTTTCCCAGGACCCCAGTACCTTTCACATCACCACCAAACCCGGAATGCTGGAGCTCGTTGACTCGTGTCTAAGGCCAACATCATAGGAATTTAGTGGTGATGTGAATGTGGTTTAACGGAAACTCATGATCATAGAAACCACTTCCAGTCAGTGTAGGCCATTATCATTACTATAGCATGAGACACAATAACCAATTCATTAAAGGGTCTGATACCCCAACTCACTGAAAGAATAACTGCTATAATAATTTGACAACAGTCTGCTCCCACTATAATATATTAACACTACAGTCTACCCCCTTATAACATAACATTGTGTGCTCTCTCTATAGTATAATGAAATCACAGTCCATTTCCCCTATATAATAATGTGACACAGTTTACTCCCCATGTGCTATAATAATTTCACACCAGTCTGTTACCCCTGTATTATAATAATGGGACACCACAGTAGGCTTCCACTGTATTATCAGACACCACAGTTTGATCACCTTGTTGTACAGTAATGGGACACCAGTGTTCTCCCATGTATTTTAGTAATGACACCAGTTTGCTGTCCCCCTATAGTATGATAACAAAGCTCCAGTCTATTCCCCTATATAATAATGGGACACCAGTGCTGTGTGTAAATCAAAAATGCAAAACTCAGTAAACCAATAAATATAATGAAAAACCTAAATAAAACAAATTTGCGGATACATTCCCGATTCCATGTGTTCGGATCTTAACACTATTTCTTTTATTTTTCATGTAATGGATGCCACGTATGAGAGGATAATATGATCTATTGCTACAATATGTCTACACCTGAGGATTTTACACAGATTTGAACTTATGGATTTTTACTAAAAATCACATTTCACCCTATATGCCGCTAGCACTGACTTTATTCAGGTGTGTCATTATAATTATTGGTTTATTGAGTTTTGCATTTTAGTTTACACACAGCGCTTTCTTTAACTGCTTACTTCTATATTCATTGTTACTACTTAAAATGTTGGGATCCTTTTGCATAATGAGGACTACTGCAGTGTTTTTAGCACTTTTAAAGTAGTATACCCTGTATATTTTAGAATGATACCACAGTCTACCCCTCCTGTACTATAATAATGTAACACCACAGTCCACTCCTCCTGTATTATGCGACACCAGTCTGCTCTCCCTGCAGGATAATGATGTGACACCACATTCTATTCCAGCTTTATTATAGTTATGTGACACCAGACTGCTCATAAGGTTTTGTTTTTTTAAATGGTACCTCAGTCTGTTCCCCATAGTATATGACATCACAGTCTTCTTTCCTTGCAGTATTATAATGTCACACCACATCTTGCTACCCATGTAATAGAATGCCACATAACAACCTGCTCCTTCTGTATTGTAAAAATGTGGAACAATTGTCTGTCTGCTCCCCTGTAGAGTTATTATACTTGTAATATTAAGTGGTTCAGTAACACTGTGTCTCACAGCACTGAGATCCTGAGTTCAACTGGATTAGTCCTTTTCTGTGTGCAGTTTGTATGTTCTCCCTGGGTCTTCGTGGGTTTCCTCCGGGTGTTCCGGTTTCCTCTCTCACTCCCAAAACATGCTAATAGGTTAATGGGCTAATTAATAAATTAACCCTAATGTCTCTGTATGTATATGTTAGGGATCTTAGCATGTAGCTTCAACGGGACAAAGACTGATGTGAATGTGAAATATTCTGATAGCGCTATATAAAAACCTGTAAATAAAATACAATTCATTAACTCCTCTTGTACTCTCTAGTTCTGTCCACTCTCTGTATGCAATAACGTACTGTTGTCCACTATATAATAAACCCCCATATGAGTGTGTGCTGGAAGGCGTCCTATTCTTGATCATATATCATTGTACAAAACCCTCACCTCTATATAATACTAACAACAACAACAACAACTCAGGTATACAGAATCTTTCCTACTTTTTGTCACAAGAGTGAATTTAAGTGGATCTAATAGTGTTCTTTGCACTGAATTCAAACACTGTATTAGAATGTCTCTATCACGTAAAGATTTTGAGCAAGACCAAAGTAAAGTTTACAATATTATGTTTATTTACAATACAGACATAGTACTCGAGTAACAAACTTAAAATAAGATTTCCAGCTGTATTTTGCTTTAAGAGCATCCCTTTTAAGTGTTCAACAGTTGTCAGCAAGCATTCTTGGACTGCACATGCCCCAATACCATTTTTCCATGACAGAAAAATCCTGGCAGTGCCATGTTTATTGCCAACTGTCCTAAGATTCCAAAAAATCCAGAATGAAATCCATGTGCGAGTCCATAAAATGAAACTTACAAGACCATGGGATGTAACTGGTCTTTTAAGATTTTAAATCAATGTCCAGTATTTCTTTGTAGTTGTCTGCCTTAGTTTCCTAAGAAGTTCTGGCAAACTACATTGAAAGACTTCAATGCATCCTTTTTAACCTGATTCAGCAGACAACTGAAGCTTTCATCGAGCATCATTTCTCTTATTTAAGGTCCTACAAAGATTGCCTCTTTGATCATTGCATCACTGATTCTCTAGATTTTATTTTCTTAAGTGTGCAAATCTAAGACCATTTTAATTCAATGATTGAATAAAGTTCTTAAGAAAAAGCTTCATATATACTTTTTTTTCAGATCAACAAGTGGTGTACTGACAACATACTTCTTTCCTGGGTTTAGTGATCTTCACTTTACTCATTGCTTCTTCATAGCATCTCTATGTTCTCTGCTATCCAACTCCCAAAGATCACAACAGCATTTTGCAAAACCAAGTTGTAGTCCCAGCTAAAAAGAAATTACATTTAAGTCATCACAGATATGCCATTTGTTTTCTTTATACTTAATTTTATGCATAAGGAGTTTCATGCTCCCAGATGTTTCTTTTATGTCAGTAGCCTGACTAGTGGCACTGAGGAAAACTTATTGCTATTGTGTAGCAGAATTTTCAATCTAACTTTAGATCAATAAATAGAAGCCAATCCTCTGTTTTGTACGCATGACCAAGTGCTTCCATAACAGAATAAATGTTATTGCAAAAAACAAATCCATCTTCAAGGGAAAAGAAGTCCATAAAGCCACTATGCCTAAATCTAAAAACACATACTGTTTTCTCTTTATAAAGGAGATATTAGCCTTTCAGTCTGGAGCCTAAGAGTTCTGCTGGTGTTTTGGATAGGCTCAAATCTCAGTCAAGGTCACAGAGATGTCCTTGGGTTAGTAAATGTGGTTTAAGAGACGAACAGTAAGCTTCAAATGTTGGGTTAAGATTTACATGATCCTCACCATCCTCTACGTCTTGTTTTTTGGAGGCTTTGACTCAGGCACATCATCATTGTGAGGCATAGGTCATATGGCGATTGCTCATTTAGAGTGTGTCTGACTGACAAGGGCTACAACAAAAACGAGGAGCCCAATCTTTAGCTTTGACTCCAACTTTGCATCCAAAGTAAAGCTTACAATATTTCCACATGAGTACAGCAAAATAGACGTTTACATGTTACTTCACCACAAAAGGTATCAAAAAGAGTCGGGATGGCTACCACAATTTCTACGCATTGTTCCTCTTGGAACTTCTGGCAGAGAAAGAAGCTGCATCACTGGTTGCTTGGAAACCATAAGTAACTGTCTGTAGAGCGACTTTCCACCTAAACCTGTGAACCAACCCATACAGTGTCTGGAACACGTAAACAGCATCATGTATGGGT
>WWET01006925.1:0-14012 GCA_011038615.1 Limnodynastes dumerilii | reverse complement strand
TTTGCGGCGTTAACAGAGAGATTTTTTTTTTCTCTGGTTATTTTTTTTACCGCTGGCTGCTGTTTTAGCGCAGCGGTAAAAAAATAATTGAATGGGCGAATTTTTATCGCTCAATTGCCGGCGAAGGCGTCGTATTTTTACCGATGCAAACTTTTTGAAAACTTCGCCGGCAATTGAATCGGGCCCTTAGTGTGGTCATTTTTATTTAACACAAGTTAGAGCAACATAGTATGTTTTTATTCATTAGAATCACAAATAATAATAACAAAATAAAAACATTTCCCATATGCATTTTTTGTATGTGTTATTTAGCACAAGTCAAGAGAACCATTGATGGTATTACACCATCATATGGATATTGGGCCGGATTCAGAGCTCCTGCCGCAATGCAATTGAGGCCGGAGTTCTGCGAAAAGTGCTACTGCGCATGCGCAGTAATTTCGGAACGTAATCTACGTTACTTCTTGCAACGTAGATTGCGTACACGCGCTCTTTAAAACTTCGCGCAGTAGCACTTTTCGCAGAACTCCGGCCTCAATTGCCGGCCCATTATCACTATCACCTAATAATGGTCACTCTATTAAATAATCATAGTCACATTATTTAATAACATTTTCTTATAATTGGCATTATACCATTATATGAATATTATCACTATTAATAATTTTCACACTTTTTTTTAAATAACCATGGTCACATTAATTAAATAAATTTTCCTTATATTTGGTCATATTATTTACAAACATAATTATTATAGTATACATGCATAAATATTTTCTTCTCAGACTGTTAGGAACAGAGGGCCTGATTCACGCTTAAGAATCTGCGTAGTTTTAGGTGCGTATATTTAAGAACGGATGCACTGCGCATGCGTAGTAACTTTTCTATGCTGTTTACGTTGGACTTACGCATGCAAATTACATCCTTATAAATTACGCACCTAAAGTTTCTAGGTTCGTAGTAACGGGCGTTTTGTGAATAAGTAACTAGGCAGATATGCAGATTTGGGTGGAGAGAGGCATTTAAATGACCAAATGAAGGTGCGGTTATGCTGTTAAGTTCTTAATCCCTACGCATTCAAATGCGAACCTACAGTTAAGTGAGCCCTATGGCACTCGTAAGTCACATAAGAACCCAAAAACCAAGGGCATGCTGAGGGAGTTGCCTTGCTATTAGATGCGTATATTTAGGAACCTATTGCATTCTTAAGTGTGAATCAGGCCCATTATGTGGATTTATATACTTGCTATGTTATACTCAATGTTCTCTCTTTTTTCTTTATTTAATCTATAATAGACCTGATATTTAAGTCTTTAACGTTATTTACCTAATCTAAGTTGTCATTTTTAGTCGATTGGCCAGATAATATGTCCATCTCTGCTGCACCAATAGGATAGAAGGCAGTACTATTTAACAAACAACCACATGGGTCACAGGTGATGTCCTATGGTTAAGCTAACGGCGAAACGCGCGTCGGGATGTGTGAGGCTGTGCACGAGCTTCCTCTCTATGAAGCGCCCATAGTGTGTGTCTCTCGACTATTTACCAGGTCTATCCCCCTGATTTTCAATTTGTAAATTGACTACTAAAGGCTGCGTGTTTTAACTGTAAAGCGGCGCATTATTACTTACCTGAATGTTAATTAATTATTAATATAAATACAGCAAGACGGATGGTAGAACAATCGGTCTATTTATACTACCGATATGATATTATGTAACTGAACACCTTTTTCTTGCTGAAACCACATATTGAGTAGCTACAAGCTAGTATCTACATCTTTGAAACCAATATATCAGCAGTGAAATATTTCTATAATAGTAACACGAATATAGCAAGATGGATAACAGAACTACTGTTTAATTTATAATGCCTATATGCTACTATGTAAATTAAATATTCCTTTTTCTTGCTAAAATCAGATATTGAGAAGCTGTAAATCAGCAATTACATTCCCTGGAATTAGTGTATTAGCAGCAGAATACTTTCTTATTGTTGCTATTTAGCAACATAATTGCAGCCTTTATTGTATTAGATCTGGACAGGAGGGATAGTAATCACAGTAGATTGATACAAATAAATCAAAATGTGGCTCTTTTTATGGTTTTAAACCTTTCATCAGTGGGTTACCACTGTAAGATTAAATTTGTTTTTAAATAATTTGCCTACATCCACAATTTTTAAGTAATATTCTAATAAAGATTGATGTTTTATGAATGGTATTATTTATTTCTGTTTATATTTTGGCAATTTCAGAGACCCAGAGTGCAGTAATGGAGGATCTTTTGAGAACAATTTTTGTTCCTTTGCTATAAATCAGTATCTGTGTGCAGTAAGCAATTAAAAGATATATCCCTGCATGCAAAGACTACAAATAACTTGACTCCCCCTGAAATCAACATGGTTTTGTCCAAGTGTAACTTTCCTCTCTTAGGACCTGATTCACACTTAAGAATCGTCTTAAAATAAGAACGTAAAGTCACTCCTGGGCTAAACCATGGTGATTGCAGGGGAGTCATATTTCATCTGTTGGTGATAATTCCCAGCCCAAGTCTAAATAACAGTGTAATAGTAAAGCTGGTCAGTATCTGTTTTCAGTAAGGAATTCAAAGTTGTATTCCTGCATGCAAAGAATACAATTAACTTGATTCTCCCCGAAAACAACATGGTTTAGCCCAGGAGTGACTTTAAGTTCTTATTTTAAGAAAATTCTTAAGTGTAAATCAGGTCCTTAATTTCAAGCTCCTTCTTAAGTCTGAATCAGGCTAATTGATCATTAATTCAAATTATGAAATTATTATTACAGAAGGTCTGAGTGATTATAAAGATGCAGTCCTGAAGGTAGAAGAACAGAGGTTTGTGAGCAGGGATCAGCAGTGTGGAGAGGAAAACATCCCTGCACGTCTTAGCACAGGCCAGTAACATTCACTCCGTATAGATAGGAATTATATTCTGCATTTATTCAGACACTGAAACAATCGTACTCGACACAATAAGCGTTTTAACCCTTACATATCATTTCTCAAATGTTGTATACAAACGTGCCAATAATTGGATGTAGTTGCCACTTCATCATTGTGGAAATTATTTACATTGCAGTTTTTATTACTGGGAACAGATACTTACAGTGAAAGGTCCTATTTTGCTGAAGTGCCCGTTCCCAATAGCAAAATGTTCTCTCCTTAACACCAAGAAGAGAACGGAGACAGAGGCCTGGAAGAGAACGGGGACAGAGTCCTAGAAGAGAACGGGGACAGAGTCCTGGAAGAGAACGGGGATGGTCTGTGGCAGCTTGTGTGGACAGAATCCTGGGAGAGGACGGGGACAGCCTGCGGCAACGTATGGGTAAGTCTGCAGGACATAGAAGGTTAGGACTTGGCTGTGGTAGATGGAGGGTTAAGGTTAGGCTGCGGGAGATGGAGGTTTAAGGTCAGGGTAATAGAAGGTGAGGTTTAGGGTAAGAGTTGGGGATAGGGGAAAATCTTACCTGTTGCTGTTACACCATTCACTTGCTACAATGGATTCATGGATTCTTCTTTTGTCGCAAAGTGACCCCTTGTACCAGTAAACCACACCCACCAATATTGTAAGGGGTGTGTCATTCACCGTATAAGAGTATCATGGTGTATTTTAGTGAGCAACCTTCAAGTAATTAGTCTACATCATTACATTTTATATTTGTCTGTCATTTAAATGCAACACTGTAGATTAAGGGCCGGATTCACAACCCCGTTTTTTTTTTTTTTACACGTCCCTAATTTTGCGAATCTATTCTATTCTCTTTAAAGGCCGCATGTACGCAATCTGCGTAACGAAACTCTACATAAATAGCGTAAAAGGCATGCGTAGTAGCTAGATTATGAAAATTAGGGACGTGTAAAAAAAACGGGGTTGTGAATCCGTCCCTAAGATCATATCTGTCCTCCCTTATTATTGCAGTAAAGTTATTTATGTATAACACGCAGCTGCTAACTATGAATTGGTTATTACTCTTTGCAGTGGAACAAATCACCAGATATACCGTGGAGGAAAATTTATTTTCATCTTCAGATTGTAAAATAGAAAACGGCAACTTCCAAGATTCTTCTGGAGCACACGCCATTACTGTAAATGTACTGATTGCACTTCCCGGTGCAGAAATATCATCTGATCTCTGTAATCATGATGGATGTTTTGTTGACAAAACAGATTTCTTAACATATAGTAGGGCTTATAGGGTTGATGAAGTATTTTCATCTTCTGAATGTGATGAATGTTTTACAAACAATACAGACCTTATTAGACATCAGACGATTCATACGGGTGAGAAACCTTTTCCGTGTTGAGGGATCTATTTACAAAAAAAATTATTTTTGCAGACGAGATGAAAGTTTTATCTCGCCGCGATTTACCAGCGATTTTTTTGGTTTAAATCACGGTATTCACAAAGATGCGATTATACCATGATTTAAATCAAATCACACGGGTTGCTGCGATTTTGAAAGGGCTAAATCACAGTGATTTTCAATAGAAGACCACAGCGATTAGCCCTTTAAAAAATCGCAGCAACTCGCGTTAGTTAAAATAAAAACTAAGTGCTGCATGGCTGAAAGCCTTAGCCATGCTGTGCTGATAGAACTACGAGGCTAAGCATTGCTTAGCCTTGTAGTTCTATCAGCGTCGGCATGTTAAAGCTTCTAGCCATGCTGCGCTGCGAATGCTGTGTATAAAAAAAATACAGTGTACAATAAACATACTGAAATACATTACAATGTGTCCCTGTAAAATAAACATTTTCCCTGACTAATATTAACCCCTAATGTGTTCACTTACCTCCGGTGGTCTGTGTCCTGTACTAAGTGTAGTGTCATGTAGTGTGTGATGTAATAAAAATAATAAAAGATTTTATCACTCACCGTTTGCTGTCCTCTGTCTTGGGAAGCCTTGCTAGTTGTGAAGAATCTTCTTCTGTTGACTGGAGTCCTGGCGTCGGCTTGCTTGCAGTGGGTTCCCCGTTCTTCAGCTCCGGCTCCTCTGCATTTTCAGATCTTGCCACGACGGGGACTGGCTCCTCCTCCTCTTCTTTGCTGCTCCTAAAGACCATTTGGTCACTAGGGGGCAGACTTTTATTTAAATGATGACGTCAGTTACACTCTGGCCTCTGACGTCATCATATAAATAATGACTGCCTCCTAGCGACAGAATGGTCATTAGGAGCAGCAAAAAAGTGGAGGAGGAGCCAGTCCCTGCCGTGGCAAGATCTGAAAATGCAAAGGTCCTGGAGCTGAAGAACGGGGAGATCACTGCAAGCACGCCGATGCCAGGACTCCAATCAACAGAAGAAGATTCTTCACAACTAGCAAGGCTTCCCAAGACAGATTACAGCAAATGGTGAGTGATAAAAACTTTTATTATTTTTATTACACCAGACACTACTTCACACTACACTTAGTACAGGACACGGGACCACCGGAGGTAAGTGAACACATTAGGGGTTAATATTAGTCAGGGAAAATGTTTATTTAACAGGGACACATTGTAATGTATTTCAGTATGTTTATTGTACACTATATATTTTTTTATACACGCAGCACACCCGGCGCAGCATGGTTAGAAGCCTTACCATGCTGACGCTGATAGATCTACAAGGCTAAGCAATGCTTAGCCTTGTAGTTCTATCAGCACAGCATGGGTGAGGCTTTCAGCCATGCAGCACTTAGTTTTTTCACACACAAAAACACATGTCAAGTATATTGACGTGTTTTTGATGGTCAGGGACGGGAGATCACAGTCAAATCGCACCTCTCTGGTGCTATTTTTTTTTGTGATTTCATGTATCACTAAAGGCCTTTAGTGAATACAACAATTCTTTTTTTCTGTGTTTTGAATGGCAAACATCTGGATGATTTCTGTCCAGCGATGTTTGCCATGGCGATTTTTAAAACACATAAATCACGCAATTTGACCCTTTGTGAATACCGCAATGTGAGTTTAGAGGGTCAAATCACGCGATTTATGGCGATTTTTTAAAAATCGTTTTTTGTAAATGAGGCCCTGAGTGCGGGAAATGTTTTAAACGGAAATCAACTCTGATTGATCATCACAGAATCCACACTGGTGAGAAACCTTTTCCATGTCCTTTGTGTGGGAAATGTTTTCACCGGAAATCAAATCTTATTGATCATCGCAGAATCCACACTGGGCAGAAACCTTTTCTGAGTGTGGGAAATGGTTTACAAGGAAATCAAGTCTTCTTAAACATCAGAGAATTCCTACAGAAGAGAAACCCTTTGTATGTTCTGAGTGTGGGAAATGCTTTGCACATAAATCAGGTCTTCTTGGTCACCAAGTAATGCACACGGGAAGGAAACCATTCCAATGCTTTGAGCGTGGGAAATGTGTAACTCGCAAATCAATACATCTTAGACCTCAGAAATATCACTGTAGAAGATAGAAAAGCATTTAGAGGTCTATTTATATACAGCTTCATTTCACTGTGAACAAAGCTGCATCAGACTCGCTTATCTTCACAGCGAACCTGGTAGCTTCGTTCACAGTATTTACAAATACTCCTGCGAGGTCCCACAATGATCTGCCGGTTCATCGCAGGACTTCTTATCCATGCGATGCATGAATGAAGTACTGCACATGTGCAGTAACCCTGAGTCGGGACTTTGCGCATGCACAGTGTATTCATGCCAGGACTTGGACAACTGCAGTCCAACGGGTCACCCAGACAGGTGAGATTTTAATATTAACTTTTTTGTTTGATTTTTTTTTTTTGCGTATTCAAATTTTTTTTTTTTTTGCGAATTAAAAAAAAAAAAAAAAAAATTAGTTTATTTTATACTAATGTATTCCGGCGGTCTCCCCATACATATCCTCCTTTTCCTTCTAATAGCAGCTATTAGGGGGAGGAAAAGAGGGGTATATGAGGACTTTGGTGGAACACTTACCCTTAACGCAAGCCTGAGCTGGCGTTAGTCTTACACCGGGAGCGGAGTCTTAAATAATTGAATGCAAATATAAAATGATATATGTGTATGTATGTTTTTATATATATTAAATATGTTATTGAAAACATTAAACAAAAATGCAAACAAACATAAAAACAGGTATCAATAGGAAAATAATGTGTGAAAAGCACATTTATCCAAATTATCACAAATACATTTAATATTATCCAAATAATTATATGTGGCACACAAATAAATGGCTTAAAAATAAATAAATCTTCTTCAACCAGACAATTAGATTATAGGGCCGTAGTCAGAGAGCCGTTTTCGCCTGTGTATTTTTAGGTATGTTTCAACAGCGCATGCATAGTAATTTTATGTACGTATTTCACGTAGACTATATGTGCGGAAGTGCCTCACGTACAGAACTGTGAATCGCACGTGGGTAAAGACACATGGATCTCCCACGTAAAAATACGCATGTGAGACTTTAAATAAAAATGGGCGGGGGGAGGCATTTTAATGAAGGAGTGTGGGCGCGGTTAGTTAGGTACACACGTACGGAACACCTCGACGCAGGGAAATACCCACGTAAAGATAAGGCAGGTCGAGGCACTCGTCCATGTGAGGGGAGTGTCAGGGGTGTTGCCTTGCTACGTCCGTGCGAATAATTGCGAACTTTTCTCGGATGGATCTCTGAATACGGCCCATAGTCTCTAGTGCATTGTGAAGCTACTGTATAGTGGAAAACACAGAGAAACGGATCCCATATCCAGCAGCAAGATGTACACAAGGAACCGTCCGGGAGGCCTTAAAGTGAACGTCCAAAAGCACCTAGATGGAAGACTGCAGGAGGAAGCCGATGATCATGCTGGCTGGGACTCATTTCAAGGATGTGTCCAGGAGAACCACTTGATGCCTTTCGGGCTTTGCCCTTATTCAAAAGTGGTTCCAAGATGTTGAAGGTCCAGCGTTTACAAATGTTTTCTGTTTCTATGACACAAGGAGGCCTTTTTTAATTGCATTGTGCCTACAAAAATGTTGAATTTATTTTACAGTGGTCAGAAGGATTCAATCCATATTGTATGGCAACCTGTATGTTATAGCGGTCTTTAGTATAATGTCTGTATGGTATAGCGGTCACTAGGATATATCTATATATATATAAAAATGGATGTATGTGTATATGTCCCAGTACTCTGGAATACCTGGAGCAGTTTAAACCAAACTTGGTATACACATGACTTACAATTTGGAAAAAAAAATACTGTGGGGGTAAGACACCCCTAGGGGTGGGGTGGGAAAGGGGTGACATGTAAAAATCATCAAAAATTACTGATCTTAGTGTTGAATCCATAGTTTTCGGGGTTGCTGAGATGAAGTGACATTCCCGATGCCATTTAAGTCCAAGTTCAACCCCCATCAGCATGGAGGGTGAAAAATGAAATGTCCAAAATGACTGACATTACTGTCAAATCCATAACTGTCAAGGTCGCTAACTGATTGGTGACAGTCCTGATGACATTTAAGCCCAAGTTTAGTTGAATAAAATAATTAGAACTCTTTTGAACCTTCTAGAAGGCTGTGGAAATGAATAGAACTCTGTAGAACATTCTAGACATCCATCCTAGTAAGCATCCAACTCATTGAATTGGTAACTTGAAGATTTAAACCCGGGCAACGCCGGGCACTTCTGCTAGTATTACATAAAAAGGCCATCCTATAAATCTATCTAAAACAGTTGTATATACAAAAAATTGTTATTTAAACAGCATAATGCATTCTTATAGAATATGGAGAAAACCTTGGTCTAAGACCTATTCAAAATATATCTAAGCGGAGGAAGCCAATATACCAAATAGGAGTAAAAATCCAAATGATAGTACAAAATGTTTGCCATGGCGATTTTTTTTGCCTTTAGTGAATGCATAATCGCCACCAAAGTCCCGGCATTTACCTTTGTAAATAAGGCCCTTGGCTGAGGCCGCTGGGAGATACAGCCTCTGCACTCGGAAGTAGGGGCTGCACTACAGACACCATCCTGCTCCCCCACCACTTCTTCCCTTTTCTGTCCAGCTGACTGAGAAGAAAACCCCCTGGAGTGATCTCCCCCTTAGTTCATCAGACACTCTTACCTACGAGTTTAGCTGGTTTCACAGATGTCTGTCTTTGTTTTCCTCCCTCAAAGGATTTCTAGGCTACCCAACTAAGTGCAATATCAATAAAAGCCACAAGAGGGTGCCAAAAGTCCACAAAAACCAACTTCAACAACACTCACTACAATCCAGATCTACATTACTCAAACTTCACTTTGGAGAAGTGTGAACATTGCCACAGCTTTCACCTTGTTACCCAAGATTAACAATATAACTTTAAGCATATAATCCTCCTAAATCACCAGCACTATATTTCATTAACCTACCACAGTCAACTTACCTGATGGATTAACTCCTAACTTCATTTGGAAAATGACCCCAAGTGACCGTGTACCAGCACCTTTACTGATTTCTCATCTACTCATGCGCTAAAGCTCTTTCAAGTAACTCTTCTGATCCTTCTCGCTACCAATTGATGGGAAAACGGGGAGCTTCCCGGAAGACTCCGTCCAAGCCACAGAATATCTCTAACCAGGGTACCATTCTCCACTACCTATCTCCTTCACAGGCAGCATCAGAGCCTTCACCTCCTCCCTCTCCAACTCGGCTGACACCAGTGACTTCAGCCCCACCTGCTTCGCCATCGCCCTCATCTGGTGATGTTGGCGAAATACTCAGCGTATGGACTCTCTTCCAATTAAACAAGACATACAAGATTTGGAATCACGCCTACTGGAGACTTTACAGAGCCAAACAATTTCCTTGCTAGCTGACCTCACTGAGACCACTTCTAGAATTACCCAAGTGGAAACTTTCCAGGAGGACCACACTGAAAGTATTTCAAATCTTAAAATGGTAGATCGAGAACAAGCTGACGTTACCACAAATCTACAGAGGCACATGTAGGATCTCGATAACAGTGGGCGACGTAACAATCTGTGAATTTGGGGTATCCCTGAAGATGTCCCTGGAAGATGCGCTTACTAGGCTCTTTAACACAGTGCTAGCTGCCTCTCCAGACGATACGATACTTTATGACTGAGCCCACTGTGCCTTTAAGCGTAGAGGTACTGCACAGGATCGCCTACGTGACGTCATCTGCCGGCTGCACTTCTTCAAAGTTAAAGAGGAAATTCTGCAGAAAGCCAGCAGTTATATAGATCTGGAATTTGATGGTCACCCTATACAAATATTTCAGGAAATCTTTTAGAGTACACTCCAGCGTAGACGCCTCTTACGTCCGTTGACGGAGACCATATGGGAGAAGAATATCTGCTACCGCTGGGGATTCCCATTTTCCATCCAGGCCAGCCATGAAGGCAAGACAGCCACGCTCCTATCCCTTGCAGGGATCTCAGCTTTCTGTGAGACGCTGGTACTACCAGAATGGGAAAAATTCTCCCGTGTGTTAGCCCCTAGCCCGGTCTCGTCTTCGGCGGAGTGGCTCTCGGCCAGAACCCAGAAAAGGAAATCCTGCCAAGATTCCAGGATGGAAGGCGCAGCCGCGACAGCAGGCAGAGTTCATCTACTTTCATCAGGACTAAATCCGCTTACGTACTGTCTTATCATTACTTATCAATACATTCTCTTCGTAAATTCTTAGTCAGTACTGTGCATTGATCAATGTTATAACCCGGTCCCCATACCCTATAACCCCCATTACTCCCAATACCATAATCTCCCCAAATGTACAATGAGAATGTTAGTTAAGTTAACTAGCTTAAAGCTATTAATTGTTGTTAGCATTTGTGTTATGATACCACCGGTATTTATCTGGGCTGCAGTCACGGTTGTTACGGCACACCGGGATTACCCGGTGCGAGAACCGGAGTGGCCGTAAGAGAAACAAATTAATGATATGGCACCCCGGGATTACCTGGGTTGAGAACCGGAGTGGCCACATGAGAGAGAAAGGGTGACAAAATCGGCTGCCGGGGCATGGGAGCTTTGCTATCAGGGGGTCTTCACCAGAGCCCCTGATGGTGGAGATGGGCTTAGCTGCGCCCCAACAACAGGTCGTGCCCCATTGAACCGGACTCAATGAAGAAGGAAAGGAAACCCAAGGTGAGTACCCAAAAGAGGAAAGAGGTAAGTGCAAGAAAGATGGGATCAGACCAGGCCGGAAGGGACTGACCTGCAACAGACAATGAGAAACACCTAACCAAGCACGGCGGACGGGAGGTAGGTCACAGGATGGGACAGGACAGACTAGGGCTGACACGCGCAAACATACAGCAGGACCTCTGAAGAGGTAACATGAACAAACACTCAGGGAAGGAATAGGAGTAATGGGTAGGTGAGTACACTAAGGAGGGAGAACCAGGGAAAGGAACAATAGGTAAATGAAGGCTGGAACAAGGCAGGGTAATAGGGCAAGCAGAAATCAATTCACTAGGCAGCAAGGCACTAGGCACACAGAAAGAAGCAGATCAGAGCACTGTAAAACAGATACTATAACCGGCACCTGCTGCTGGAACCAGAGAGACTATAAAGACCCACTGCACTAATGAGAGAGAGGAGAGCGCGAGCCAAAGAACCTAATAGGCTGGCATCAGGGTGCTAGGCAACGTCCTGACGCCAACCCAATAACCGAGAGAAATGTGCGTCAGGTAACCTAGGCAAAGAGCGTCTCAAAGCGGGAGGCGGGTCTGACGGCAGCGCGGCCCGAGCACCGGAGGGAGCACAGCGCCAGAGGGGACAGAGAGCAGTGGACGCAGCCATGTCGGCATGAGGTAAGGCAGTTATCAGAGGGGACACAGCAGGTAAGCAAAACCGAAGAACTGTAATGTGGCGACGCCACGTAACAATTTGTGGGATCGAAGTATACCCCCTGTATCCCCTTTCCCTCTCATTTAGTTACTTGTTCATTAGAAGTTGGTATGTTTTTTAGGTTCGTTGTTTATACCTTATCTAAATGTTATCTTTGCCTTACATGGTTCACAGGATCATCAGTACCCCTACTAGCTGTTTAACCCAGCTCATGGTTCAAGTTTTATGCACCATGGCTCTTACAGCTTATGTTCAAAAGAGGCACATACAAGATTGTCTTGCCTCGAATTCACTATCTATCACCAGCCCTCCCGCCCACCCCACACCTACATTCACCACATTACCAGGTCTTTCTCCACTGCTCCCTTTTGTTCCAATTCTAAGTCCTACATACTCTTTTTTTGCTCTCTCTACCATGACAAAGTTGACATCGCCTTCATCCAAGAGACACATTTTAATGCCGACTCCCATCCACCATTTCATAGCAGAAACTTCCCTACAGTATATTACAATAATTACTTCGCTAGCAAATCCAAAGGAGTGGCCATACTAATTGCTAAACATATTCCATTTATATTCTCCAACTGTGTCATGCTAAGAGACGGTAGAGGCATTATTGTTAAAGGAGATCCTTTTTGTGCAAAAACTCACTTTGGTTAATCTTCATTCCCCAAACCAAGGCCAACCGAGATTCCTCTCAGAAATGTTGGAGCAGATCGACCTCCATAAAGAAGGGGCGGTTCTCGTGGGAGGAGACCTGAATTGGACACTGGACCCACACCTAGACTCCTCTTCATGTTCGCCCAGATACTCTCTCCGAGTCGCCAGACAGGTAAGACGGGCACTACATGAGCACCAGCTGATTTGATCTCTGGTGTATGCTACATCCTCAAGTTAGGGACAATTCCTTTTTCTCCCCCCCAGCACAAACATATTCCAGACTTGACTACTTCCTGGTAAATCATGCCTCCCTCCCCCTAGTAAAATCTACTTCCAATGGGTCGATCACCTGGTCCGGCCACGCCCCCATTTACCTCTCCCTCAGCCTACCACACCCCCAACCCAAGGAATAGACCTGGAGACTAAACAGTCTTTTAGTCCAAAACACCTATTGCAAAACCCACATAGAGCTGGCTATAACCGACTACATCGCCTATAACAACACCCCCCCCCTCGGAAATATTTACATTATTATAACATTATAGGAAGCCCATAAATGTGTCCTGAGAGGCAAAGCCATTCAATTAGGGGATTTTCTTTAAAAACAAGAGGCACAACGAAGTGCTCTCCTCCAAAAGATAAGTTTTCTCCCTAGACCCTCAGGTCTTTGAGGAGCTTGCAGAGGCTAGACATTCACTAACACGACTACTTAACGATAAACACAAATGGGCCCTCCGTAAATGAAAAAGACGCTTCTACCTTAATGGCAATCTCCCCGGGAGAATGCTCGCAAGAGCATTGCGTACCCAGAGGCCTCAATCTTATATACACAAAATGAAAACCAAAACAGGCTCCATAGTGCATCAAACTCCAGACATTGCTTAGGCCTTTAGGGAGTACTACATGACCCTTTACAACATCTCCATGCCCCTATTGGCAGAGTAGCGTATAGCTAAAAAGAGAGAAATTCAGTCATACTTAGAAAGGTCAAATTTCCCCTCCCTGGACACGGACGTAAGTGAAAACACTTGATTAACCCTTCACAGCCCAGGAATTAGACGCAGCAATCAAATCCTCCCCATCCGGTAAAAGCCCTGACGGGTTTCTGATTTCTTACTACAAAACGTTTTAGGACAAGCTTGTTTCCCTTCTACTCCCAGGATTGAATTCCATCTCTGACCAGCAACACTTCTCCCCCAACTCCTTACTATAACATATATCTGTAATTCCCAGTTATAGACCAATCTCTCTGCTCAATGTAGATGTGAAACTTTTCGCAAAACTTATTGCCATCCGGCTTAACCCTCACCTCCCGGACCTTATACACGATGACCAAGTGCGATTTGTTACAGGTCGAGAGTCACCGAGATAGGGCTCTTGGGGCCAGATTTACTAAGGGGCTCTTTAAATCTCCTCTGCAAATTGCCTGACATCGCCTGTGTTGAGGGGTGACTTTGAGAATTAAATCTCAGCATTTACTAAAAGGCGATTTTGCATGTCGATTTTGAAACTCTTGATGACCGGCGATTTAAATCTCCGGAGATGGAGGTGA
>WWET01006924.1:35306-56645 GCA_011038615.1 Limnodynastes dumerilii | reverse complement strand
ATACACAAGAACCGCCTGGGACGGGACAGACCAGAGATCAGGGTCACCTCTTCCGTTTGGAAGTCCAATGAAGTGAACCCCAGTTACAAATCCATACACACTTTTTAAAGACCAAAACCTGCTCCTCTCCAGACAGCCCTCACCTTTGTGACACGTGACAGGTCTGGGGTCTGGAGAGAATCTTCTTTAGAAATCTAGCTTTTATGACCCCCCCTAATAAACAGATCCATTTACAACAGGACCCTAACCTGACCACCTTGTTCTCCCCACTACATTCAAGGTATTTCCATGAATCACCAGACCCTGGCCAAACAGAGGTCACTCTATAGTTTGATATTGCTTGATACCCCTGATATTTGCTTGTATCCTGACAATTATTCTCTAGTGTGCTGCACTAAGGTAACTCCCCCTTCTCCCTATCTCATGGCTTGATGTGTACAGCTTTATAGCTTGCTGTTGTTCAAGCATATAAAGGGTGGAATTCCACCTAGTTGCTACCTCTTGCTTTAAGTGGTGTGATGTCAAAAGGAACTTTTCTTGCAACTGCTGCAAAGTTCTATTTGTGGATGATGAATGTAAGAAATGGCCAGATATTTACATGCCACAGCCAGCATCTGCTGCACAAACCTGTCATTTTTTAAGAAATGCTGCACCACCAAGGTGATTGTGTGCGAGAAACATGGTATGTGGTCAATTATGGCAGTTTGTAAGGCTTATAAAATATTACTTCCACTATTAAAAACCACAAATCCTGAGGACAGTTTTACGGGGGTCAGCCATTTTGCCAAGACA
This sequence comes from Limnodynastes dumerilii, assembly GCA_011038615.1. Lineage (NCBI taxonomy): Eukaryota > Metazoa > Chordata > Amphibia > Anura > Limnodynastidae > Limnodynastes > Limnodynastes dumerilii. The sequence goes on along the minus strand of WWET01006924.1, from coordinate 55,853 downwards.
TCACATAGTTTATTGGAAATGTTTACACCAGTATGCTTCATACAGAAACTACTGATGCAAAGAGTAGCCTGCCTGTGAATGAGCCAGCATTGTCTGACAGATGCTGCTGCTGCTGAAGGCGGTTCCCCCACCTAGTATGCTGTCACAGTCATGTAATCTTTCATTTCACTGCTACTGCTTGTCCACATGTCTATAGTTATGTGAATAGTTGGTACAATGGTATTTTGTATACAACATATAACTTTTAATTTTATGTCACGGTGCAGCTGAAAAATAGAATTGTGTTGGAATTTGGTAGCATGGACATGTAACGGGTGGTGCTCCAGCGCCCTGTAAAATATAAACAAAACCCAGGCCCGCCCCCACCCCAGAGGTTCCTACCCGATCCTGAAGAACCGCCAGAGAAGACATGCTGTTCCTCCCAGGTGTGACGATTCCTAATGCTGCAAAGAAAGCACAACCATTAGTACAACATCAACACCCAAAAATAGCTGCGGGAGAGAATGGGGAAATTAGTACACGGGCGAGGTAAATGTCATCACCGGCCAGGGCCTCAGACAACTCTTTTCGCCAATGACTGGCGAGAGGGACGGAACCTTTCCCACGCCTTCCGCACCCGTGGAAGGAGGGGGAACAAACACCACACAGAGAGTACAGGTATTGATACTCACCACGTCTCTGAAGCATGCTCTCGCCACTACCACACCTACCAGAGACCGCTTACCTCCGAGTACCGCAACCTGTCCTTTGTCACGTGTTCTCCTCACGCTGCCCTAGCCAGGGCCTGGTGCCCTTTACCACTAACGGAGCCTAGCGCTCCCTGTGGCCTAAACAGGGCCTATCGCCCTCTACTGTGCAACCTAGCAGCCTAACATGGGCCTAGCGCCCAACACTAATAACAGGACCTAATGCCCTTTAATCAAACAGGGGCCTACTGCCCAACCTAACACAGGCCTAGCGCCCATCTCTAACCAAGTGTCTACCACCCTTCTAACCATACTCGTGGGCCTAGCGCCCGAACATAACCGAGTGCCTAGCACCCGCTATCCAACACGGGGCCTAGTTGTTACAGTAGGCCTAAGGGATTCTCACCGGCGGCCCGGAATCTATGTCAGCACCAGGTGTTCACTAGAGCCTCTAGTGGTGAGGATAGTCTGGGCTGCTGGTCTGACAGGTCGTTCCCCCGGTGATAGGCCCAGAGGGGTGCTGCAGCGTGGTTAGTGCTACCAGGAACCCAAGTGCTCACAGGAACCCTTGCACACAGGATAACATATAAGTAACACACACTGAGAAGCTCATGAACAGTAATGTGGTTTTTAATGCAAATACTGGAACCCTCATACACAGTATAGCAAGAATGGATGTACACACAAGGTAATGAACAATAGATAAGTATACCAGTATGAACCCCAAAACGCAGGGAGTATAGGAGGAGGATGGAACTAGCACTGGAGGCGTTACAGGCTGCTCTCCTAATCAGAGAAGATATACTAACGAGGAAACTGCTACACAGGCAGAACTTGTGTACTACAAGTCCCAGGATGGAATAAAGGACTGTGCTGACAGAATGAATAACAGCACACAGCAGGTAAAGACAGGTGAAACAGTCTACCAATACTAACACTGTAAGCTGGGATATACAGCGGAGCAATGGCTCGATACACACTGGAGATGACACACACTCAGTGGAATACACGCACAGTAGAAACACACTGGAGATAACAACTACACCACAACACAACAGACTGGCGGCTACACACTCTAGCAAGATGGCAAATGCTACGAGGAGATGTTAAACACAGGAGAACTAACAATGAGCTCCACACACTGCTAGATGGCAAAAGCACGCACACAACACAGTGGTACAACAGACTGGCGGCTGCACACTCGAGCAAGATGGCAAATGCTACGAGGAGATGTAAAACACAGGAGAACTAACAATGAGCTCCACACACTGCTAGATGGCAAAAGCAGGTAAAACACCAGCGGCCAATCAGATCAAGCACTCACCCGACAGGACGGAGCAATGTGAGATGGTAAACACATGCACGCACCACTCGGAAGTGAGGATAGACCGGGACCTGTCCGGGGCTGAGGCCGCCAACAGAGGGTATCAGGAAAGCAAGGGGGTACACACCAGGAACACAGGGTATCAGGAGTATGCAAAGCAATACACAGCACTCAGACAGTCAGCAAGCACGATCAGGAAACCAGACGCTATAACCGATACCTGTGGAACTGAGCAGAGGCTATTTAAAGGGAACTCCCCCAATCACTGGTGAGAACCTAACACACCTCCAGGGTGATTACCTGACAGCTGAGGAAAAGAACACACATAGAAAACACCCCTGCTACACCCTGCTACACCCTGCTAGTGTTATTCTTACGGAGTGTAACATAAAGTATCTATTCCGATATGCCAACTTTCTATATAATATGACTGTTTTTTATCAAATTCTACAATCATGTCAACCATGAACAATTTTTTGATTGGCAGATTTTCATGTTCTATCAGTGAATATAAATTAAGACACCTGTGCAATAGGCGGGTGATGTCCATGATTAAGCCAGTACGTTGGACTGAGAGGATGCTGTGCACAAGCGCCCTCTCCTGCTCGTGAGCCCATTATCTCTTAGCTGATCGTTTAATACTTTCTCTTTGTATTTCCGGTGGGTTAATTTAGTTGAACCTCGTGCCGCCATAGTCCTGTGCTGCTACCATACTACTTATTTTTCTATATTGATTCCCAGTGGTATAATTTCAGTACGCTGGGGATTTCTGTCACGCACAATTACTGGAGGTTGGGCACATGATAGCACAATGGTCTCCTATAGTATCCATCTGATTTGCTACCCTAACACTGTAGCACATGAATTTGTAGGCACAGCGTCAATATGACCTGACATCCATTCACTTAATGTTCTGTTTGTTAAGCGGACTATTCTGTACATTCTATTGATCTTAGGGATGTCCGTGAATGGGCACTTTCTAACCATAGGATACATATAATCTATGATATGACTGTATGGCATTGTGTTCAGTCTAATAAATGTACAATTAATGGAATTTTACTACTTACTAATACCTAAATACTAACTATATACACTGATTTGAATACTTGAGAATATAAATTTACTATACTATTAAGCTGAGAGATCAACAATATATTCAATATTAATTATCTCTATATTGGGCCAACTGCACAAGTTTTTTGTTTTTAATTTATTTATTACCGGTGCTAAGCACTTTAGGAATCAAACTCTTTTTGGCAATATTTCGCCAGGGCAAATGTTTATTTTTTAATTTGTGATTTAATAAATGCATTTATTTTGAATCATCTTATTCATACAATTTGATTTACTAAGACCCAGAGTGCCAAATAGAGGTTTCTTTGGCCTCAAGGGGATGGCTATGAGATAGACTTTCCCTTTTGGGGCTATTTCTGGGTTTAGCTATTTCTCTATACCTCTGAGTACCTTCTCTGTGGTGGGGAAGTGATCCCTAGACCTAGTGTCGATAGTGCCAGGACACAATCCTCCTGTTCTATTCCAAGATGTGTATGTCTCAAGTAATTTTACAATGAAATCCTTTCTTTGGGAAGGAAATATGTGACCGCTGCAAATAGAGCTAACATGGAGGGCTCCCAATGAGTCTGATCAATAGAACAATGATGATAAAGACCACAGGTCCAAGCAAATGGATTTAAATGTACTGTATATCATCGATCCCCAGTATGGAGGTAATAGAAATCAGTGGTAATCATGCCCGCCGCTGCCCAATTGTTAGCTCTTCCAGTATATGGAGTCATAGAGGCACATATGAGATACAAAGAAACGTAAAGGTCACAGAATAACAATAATGATAAAAGCAATAAATTATCCTCACGCGTTTCATGGCACATGGGCCACTTCATGACTCTCCAAAATAATTACTATTGGTGATTTCATAACCACTGCAGTTCCTGTGATTTGTGGACCCTCCTACTAGACCAGCGGCGGAACCTGCATGGACTTATCAGAGCTTGCTTACAGCTGGTCGGCGCGGATGTGCGCTTGCCAGTGGGTAAGATTACGTAAGTAGGTAAGACCTATTTCAGAGAGCTATTCGGCATATTAAACTACTTTTTATCTCAAAATGATGTTTCTCTGCATTGAGCTATAAGGATTTATCACCACACATATCGCATCATCCTCATTCTGCTGCAGGTATATATCTGTATACGACATTTAGGGCCGTATTCAGAAATATGTTTTTTCCGGCCAGTCCCGTGTGTATTTTTAGGTATGTTTAAACCGCACATGTGTAGTAACTTTTTTTACAGAGCTCACATAGACCATACTCACGGAAATGCCAGACGGAAGGATTTGTAAATCGCATGGTGTCACATACATCCGGATTTGCCCCATAAAAATGCGCACGGAATTTACATATAAATGGGCGAGGTGAGGCATTTAAATGATGAAAAGTGGGCTCAATTATAAAGATACGTATGGATGGTGGACATATACACACTGACCGGCACACGGAAAGTTACAGCTGGTCTACGGAGACATAAGTGTCCGAGAGCACGGATTAGCAAGGGGAGTGACTGGGGTTTTGGTGGGTGTTCCTTGCTCCATCCGTGCGTATATTTGCAGCCCGATCTAAACATGGATCTCTGAATACGCCCCTAACACAAGATCATTGTGTTATGAGTGCACTTTATGCGTCATACATTATAATTCTCAAAATACACCTTGTTCTGACTGAATATATTAAGGCTCATTAAGATCAGAGTATACACAGTTCTGCTACATCAAGCTTATATGGGTGTCCGTATCATATGAATACTGTTCTAGTGGTCAATATTTTTTAATCTACATGTGTTAATTGTGAATAATAAATTGTATTTTATTACATTTCACTTGAAGGGCCTCATTTACTAAAATCGCTTTTGGACAGTGATTATGAATCGCCAGCCATTGCGACGATTTTGCCGCAATTTTTTCTTAATTCGCGACATTCACTGTGCCGAACTTTTTTATGGATAAATTGCCGTGCTTTTATGTTTTTTTATGTTTTGCAATGAAAGCGCCAGAAACAGGAGGCTCTTTTTTAAAAAGCGCGTTCAGGCCGAACTTGAGGCGATTTTGTAAAATCGCCTTTAGTAAATCCAGAGTGGCCTATGTGTTTCATAGCAGACATCTGGACGATGTTTTGTCTGCGGTGTTTGCCGTGTTGATTTATGTAAAGGCTAAAGTCCCGGGACTTTGGTCGATTTCAGCAAAAATGACCTTAGTAAATGAGGCCCGAAGTGAAACTTTCCATCAATTTTAGCCATAGTGTGTATCTTTCACCCTTAAGTGTGAATACGGTCCTTAAAGTCCACAAGCAAAGGGGAGTGCATGCCCCTGTCACTCCCATCTCGTGTGCTGGGTTCTGGACACTAATGTGTTTCACTGGAATCCCTGGACTAACTAACTGGATGCACTGAGATAACTAACTAAATAACTCATTGGAAGCACTGAACATCACCTAGATCACTGTTCAGCTGCTGCTCCGCACAGGTGATTTAAGGATGTCTTATGGCAGCATAAGTCACCTAAAGTATGCGCAAGAGAGGGTCCTTTATTATGAAGCATTTCTTTTGAATGTCCCATGATAAAGTTCTCTATTGCTCCTTACTTGAGCTCAAATTATCTTCTATGACAGCGCTCTATATTATCCCCATAATAGGGTCCTACAACATTTCTTTATATGGGCAAAATAAAAATGATTTGAATTTATTGGCTTCTACAGAGGCAGTGGGCTGGCTATGACTGTATCAATGACTCTCTGCTAGTTATTGGGAGCACATCAGGTACCTGCTCTCATTCAGGAAGCATGAATGAAAAATGCCACCAAGTCTAGAATGGAGTGATCCCTAAATAGGAAAACTCTTAGTCACAATTACGTGTCCAGATTCCTACCTTAACTTTTACGATTTGGTCTGCGTCACCTAGTTGTAATGGGGCTTCCCCCGCCTCCAACCTCTCATTTCATGAACTTATGCAAATGACTTGCGAAAATATCAAATGTGGGTATATGTTGCACAGATCTTGCAAAAATACCCTGTCGGACGGAGGGGAGGATCCAGCCCAATGTGACCAGAGATCCACTCACAGCACAGAAGGTGTTGGCTTTATGATGAAAATAACTCTGCAATTCCAGTAATGATAATGAGAGCTTTATATCTACTAAAATGTACAGCTACAGCCAGAGAGAATGTTTATGTCATCACCTTATTCCATCGTATGTCTACAGGTCACATTTCCCAATTTACACAAATATTATAATATGTTTACATTCATATATGAGGACCACAACAGAGGGAATCAGTATAGACAATGTCACATGTGGATATGATATATCTGAGGCCTATTTGGATCCACAGAAAGCTGTGAAAAGTCTTCTACAGGTTTTATTTGGACCAGGAAATATCCTAAGGAATTATTCCTATAAAATGGTAGTCTGTTTTATTGGTAATGACCAACCTGTCACCAACATTCCCATGCCACAGATTCTGGCAGTGTGCCGGTATGTTCAGGTGAGTGACGCGTTTCTCTTATCCTTATATTGTGAGAAATAGACCAATGTAAAAACTGTAATGGTGATAGCTACTTGCATGGAGATGGGTCTGGGGGATACATGACCACAGTGTAGGGTTTATTTTCATGGTGATGGTTCAACCAGTTCATAAAATGTATTTTCTGATGTTTGTAGTTTGGACCAGATCCATCCTCAGCATTATGCTTGTGTTCTGCTCCATGCGGGTAGAAAATGACACTAATAGTGAGTACACTTTGGTCCCCAATAGGCTTCCAGTACGGATCTGGTTCTTCAGGATCCAGCGTTCCATGCTGAAAGCCTTTCTGATGGCGGGTGGGGCAGAGCTCCATGCATAGAGCGTATATGTATGGTGGGAGGGCGGAAGTATGGCAGTCACACAGTGAGGGTTTGGTTAAGCCCTAACATATGATCCTCAATTACGCACAGGCACCATTTTACGTGGGGCAGGTGCATAAATGTTAAGGAAAGGTCCTGGTGTCAGAAGTCCCGGCCCGGCCCTGTATTACTGGATATATTCAGGCCTCGATAACAAAATGCACTAAGACCTTCTTATCTTATGCAGAAATCAGAAAGATACTGGACCGGATCAAGGATGATGGAAAATCAACGTTTTCCATGCACTGTGTATGAAAAACATCTGCAATCCACTACTGAGCACACACACAGTAGATACTATTATTCTATACAGGTGTTTATACAGCGCTATCAGATTATGTAGCACTTTCCAGAGACTTTCACGTTCACATCAGTCCCTGTCCCACTAGAGATATTTTCTAAGGTCCATAACACTCACATACACACAGTGTACCCTATTCACAGATCCGTTTACACGTGGCGTTACGTGCATATTTTTAGGTACGCATAACTGCTCATGCGTAGTAACTGTATTTACGTAAGTTACGTAGAATCTACGCACGTATGTGCTTTAGGCACGGACATGTGCATCGCACTGCAGTAGGTAGGTACGGCGGGGTTGAAATATGTACATGAAAGTGGATTGGGGGGGACATTTAAATGGACGCTTGAGGGCGCGGTTATAACGAATTGCACGTACGGAAGACATATACACATGTAAGTACACACGTAAAGAAAAAAGTGGTGTAAGTCTACGATTGCACAGCAGGGAGAGGGGAGTGTCGTGAGTGTTGGTGGGTGTGGCCTTGCTGCGTGCGTATAATTGCGTACTTTTAAAAAATGGATCTGTGAATACGGCCCAGTAGGATTAATTTTAATCAGCAGCCAATTAAGCTATCCACGTGTATTTGGAGGTTGGTAGGAAACCCACACAGACACAGGGAGAACATGTGAACTCCACACAGATAAGGCCTTGTCCAGGAATCAAACTCAACCTCAGCACTGTGAGATACAATGCTACTCACGGAGACATCGTGCATGGTTCTAATTCCTCTGGATTTAGGCTTTTGTGCTGGAAGCTTTTCACACAGAAGGACAAGAAGGGGCGGGATTCATACAGTGTGCATGCATGGTGGAAGGGAGAGCTATCTAAATCGCATAGTAGGGACTTGGTTAAGCCCTTACATTCAATCCTTATTTCTACATCTCATTTGCATGCAGGGTGAATACATGCTTTAGGCCAGGGGCTGGCAACCCGCGGTTCCGGAGCCACATGCAGCTCTTTCAGCTGTCTACTGTGGCTCCCTCCTAGGGGGCTACAAGTCCCTGTCCCTGGTGGTCTAGGGAGGCCACATAGTTCGGCACAGCCACAAACTATGTGGCCGCACTATTCATTCTATCAGTACATATTGTACTATGGGAGCCCTGTAGGATCATATCTGTTCATTTGAATGATGTGCTTTTTTATCTACAGCAGTGTCATTCACATAAACAGCTTTGGTCCTACAGGGCTCCCATAGGAACCCTGTATAATCAGAGCTGACTGAATGAAAGGCACAGTGGGGATCACCGCAGAGCACGCCATGAAGTAGGTAGAAAAAAAGAGGAGTACAGTAAAGGTAAGTGAAGGGGGAAATCTGGTGAATAGGGATAGGTACAAATGTAGATATGCACATATAAAAGGACATTAATAAAGGCTGGGCACATACAAAGGGCAGTAATAAAGACTGGGCACTTATAAAGGGGCATTAATAAAGGCTGGACACATATAAAGGGCAGTAATAAAGACTGGGCACTTATAAAGTGGCATTAATAAAGGATGGACACATACAAGGGGCATTATTAAATGCTGGGCACAAATAAAAGGGCAGTAATAAAGGCTGGACACATACAAGGGGCAGTAATAAAAACAGAACACTTATAAAGGAGCAGTAATAAAGGCTGGGCACATACAAGGAACAGTAATAAAGGCTGGGCACATATAAAGGGACAGTAATAAAGGCTGGGCACATACAAGGAGGGCTCCCATAGGAACCCTGTATAATCGGAGCTGACAGAATGAAAGGCACAGTGGGGATCACCGCAGGGCACGCCATGAAGTAGGTAGAAAAAAAAGAGGAGTACAGTAAAGGTAAGTGAAGGGGGAAATCTGGTGAATAGGGATAGGTACAAATGTAGATATGCACATATAAAAGGACATTAACAAAGGCTGGGTACATACAAGGGGCAGTAATAAAAACTGGGCACTTATAAAGGGGCATTAATAAAGGATGGACACATACAACGGGCATTATTAAATGCTGGGCACAAATAAAAGGGCAGTAATAAAGGCTGGACACATACAAGGGGCAGTAATAAAAACAGAGCACTTATAAAGGGCAGTAATAAAGGCTGAGCACATACAAGGAACAGTAATAAAGGCTGGGCACATATAAAGGGACAGTAATAAAGGCTGGGCACATATAAAAGGGAAGTAGTAAATGATGGACACATACAAGGGGCAGTAATAAAAACAGAGCACTTATAAAGGAGCAGTAATAAAGGCCGGGCACATACATGGAACAGTAATAAAAGCTGAGCACATATAAAGGTACAGTAATAAAGGCTGGGCACATACAAGGAACAGTAATAAAGGCTGGGCACATATAAAGGGACAGTAATAAAGGCTGGGCACATATAAAAGAAAAAGTAGTAAATGATGGACACATGCAAGGGGCAGTAATAAAGGCTGGGCACATAAAAAAGGGCATTAATAAAGACTGGGCACATACAAGGGGCAGTAATAAAGGCTGGGCACATATAAAAGGGCATTAATAAAGGCTGGACACATACAAGGGGCAGTAATAAAAACTGAGCACTTATAAAGGAGCAGTAATAAAGGCTGGGCACATATAAAGGGACAGTAATAAAGGCTGGGCACATATAAAGGGCAGTAATAAAGGCTGGGCATATACAAGGGGCAATAATAAAGACTGGGCACAATAAAGGGGCAATAATAAAGGCTGAACACATACAAGGAGCAAAAATTAAGGCTGGGCACATATAAAGGGGAAGTAATAAAGGCTGGGCATATACAAGGGGCAAAATGAGAGAAATGTGAACTTGTAGGGCACTGTCTCTAAATCTAAAAGGCTGCCAAATCACCAGTGATTACCACCGTCACTCACTGTAATACAGAGTAAAAATTGCAGGGTTTGTGATCGGCGCCACATGAATAAATAAATAATATATTTATACTAAAATGCGTTGAAAGTGTTTCTGATAATGTATTTAAAGTGATCCACTAAAATAATGAGTGTAATAAAAGTGGTGACAAAATATTAAACAATAAAAAACAAAATTAAAAATAAGTGAAAAAATTGTTCAGAAAACCAGATTATATACAACAGTGGAAAGTTTTTTTTTAATAAAAAAGTGCAAGTGTGCATAAAACAGATGAGGACCGAACGGGTCAATATTGTTGTAGTAACAAATATTTTAAACAAGTGCAAATGGTTATAAAGTGTGATAATTATGTAGTTTCAGTGCGTAACAAGATATTCCACAGTGACATTCAGTATGCAAACAAATGACTCTGGGTAATTTTCAAACAGTGAATGAGGTGCAAAATAGTCAAAACATGAAATCTGAACCAATAAGATATTAATATGACCGATGTGAAGCAAAATTTAACAATCAAAACACATGTCCGGATAAAACAGAGAACAGTATCATCAAAAACTTGGGAATAAATAAATAGATGCAGACCCCTGTAAAAAAGAGCCCATTTTGCTTATTATGGTGAATATGCCTTTATCAAGGATAAGTATTTATGCAAAAGAAGACCTTTTCTTAATGAATCCACAGTCAGTACTATAAGAGATATCCTCACAGTTCGGAAGTCTAGTGTATATGATGTAGGTGATAAGGGGAACTCTGAAACGATGTGTAGAAAAGAATCCAAGGCATCCTGAAACTGTTCAAACACGGCAATTATAAGCAGAAGGATGTTCAGCTGATCTTTCAAGGAGAGGGGAGGGGGCAAAAGCCCTCCGTGGAAATATTCCTCTTCCACAGGCGCCACTCAAGGATAACAGACGATTCCACAACGATCCAAATATAAGAAAGAAACTATTTTATTAGAACTGAACAACAGAATGAAACGATCACAACAATGTTAGAGGAGTCCCGTAACGCACCTCAGGACAGCGAAAGTCCCGGGAAATGGCAGGCGTAGACAGCGCTGGACAGGGGATATGTTGGAGGCTCCTAATTAGACCGTGCACCCTCATTATTTTAGTGGATCACTTTAAATACATTATCAGAGACACTTTTAATACATTTTAGTATAGATATATTATTTATTTATTCATTTGGCGCCGATCACAAAACCTGCACACACAAGGGGCAATAATAAAACCTGGGCACAATAAAGGGGCAATAATAAAGGCTGGAAACATATTAAGGGGCAGTTAAAAGGCTGGGCACATTTTAGATGTCAAAAGGGTTTTGTGGCTCCCGAGGTTTTCATTTCTGGGGAAACGGGTCCAAATGGCCCTTTGAGTGTTTAAGGTTGCCTACCCCTGCATTAGGCTTATTGCACACAGATACTTACCAACTGTACTTTGCACTGTTGTTTAGACTTGGGCTAGGACGCATCACCTCTCAACTCTAATACCGTTTCCAAGAAATGAAATTTGCCTCCCCTTCAATTCAACATAGTTTACCCAGGTGGAAATTTTCACTTGATTTCCTTTTATTGTTAAAATTTGTTAAAGTTTGGATTTGTGCCAAAGTCTTCAGATAAAAAGGCTACTAAGATAAAAGAAAGAATGTCAGACAAGAATAAACTTTAGGAAATAAAACTGTTGCCCAATGAAAAGGATAATATCAGAGAAAACATATCTGAGGATCCTGGGTATTACATAGCTAATATAAGGAGCACAGGAGAGAAAAACCCATCAGACATGTCTCCATTCACACATATCTTATATGTGCACAGTCATTGTGCCAGATCCAGACCCCCGTACAGTATGCTTTACGTGTGTGCGGGGGTCTAAAATTCCCAGTGAATGTCCCTGGCAATACCCTCTAATGGTAGTAAATCTGGACATTTACCTTAAGTTTTATGCATTGATCTGCATCTGATCAATATGTTATGTTATATATGATAAATGTTAAAATGGCCGTTCCTCATGCTAAAATCCATTACACGGCATGTCATTAACCATTTGCATTCTGGCGCATATAGTACTAGCATAGGCGTATCTATAATGGGTGCAGGATGTTCAGTGCACATGGGCCCCTCAGAACAGGGGGCGCTGTGGCATGCATCCTGTACCCTGGTTTGGCAGGGGAAGGGCGGCCATTTAACATCTATTTATTCCCTCTAAGATCTGCCGGAGGGAAGAAATAGATGCCGAATGAGCCTCCCTTCCTCCATGGTGGGACTGTCCCTATTTATGGGCTGAAAAAAGGGCCGGGCTTACAGCACAGTTAGGCCACTCCCTTTTGAGGCCCGTGATTGGGACAGTCCTGTCTCAGGGTATGGGGGCCCAAGTACAAATTCCACACAAGGGCCTCCTCATTTCTTAAAACACCCCTGAGTACTAGTAATAGAAGATACTGGTTTCAGGGCTCGCTGTGACCTATAATACCGTAAATGACAGCATGCAAAGTGTTAATGGCATGCCATGAATGATGTGCTTGCATAAAGGGTGTGCCCAATATAGTGTCCCTGATATGTACAAATATTATGTGCCCAAAAAAGTGTCTCTAATATGTTCAAAATGAATGTTCCCTATACCTTTTCCCTAATATGTACAATAAAAATGTGTGGAAAAGGTTTGTAAAAATAACAAAAATAATAATACTCACATTGGGGTAGATCCAGAACTACGTGTGCAATACGTTTCCACGCGTAACGTATTTTCGAACGCATATGTTCTATACACTCCCCTAGGCACACCCCTTGAATGTACGTATTTCACCGAGTTCCACTTCCCAAACCCTACCTAAACTTTTTTTCGCGTAACAGCGTACGTCCACTAACGGACGTATAGACTACGTGAACGTACGCCGCTTAGCACGCCCATACTGTACACTTTACATACAAACCTCCACCTACTTCACGTAAATCGTGCGTATTGTTGACTCACGTAAAATTGGCACGCCCACACGTAAGTATTTACGTGACAAATACGTGAATGGCCCATATGTTCACAATTACGCTACGCTAATGAGCGTATTTTCTATGGTGCGCATGCGTAGTACTTAGAAATAAGCGATTTTACGTCTCTGCCATGTGTAAATTCGCTCCGATGCGTTGTTCTGGATCAGGCCCATTGGAAGAAAGAAGACTTTCTTTCTTCCAATGACTTTGCTTGAAGACATCGGGAGGTTTTAGTACTTAATCTTCTATCTTCGTGGGAGATCCTGGAGGCCAGTGCTTCTTCTTCCCACTGCAAGTGACAAATGACTCACATTTGGTCCTCTATTTATGGTCCTCTATTAATACCCTCATACAGACCAGTTTGTACATATTAGGGAAACTATATTGGGACACAGTTTTAAGGATTATATTAACACTTTATGTGGCTACATAATTCCTGGGGTGGCATGCCATTAACACTTGACATTTTGCCGATTAAAGTACTAAAAGTGAAAAGATACCCTGAATCACATGGGGCATGCTGTGCCTTCTAGTAGCATTTGCATCAGCATGCTAAGGGTTAATGGCTTTTTAGCATGAGAAATGGCTATTTTAACATTTGCATTTAATATTATAATTTTTTTACTAAAAGCAGCTAATTTTTATGACAAATCACAGCAATCTTAAGCTAAATTGCAGTGATTTATTCGTTCAAAAATCGTCTCATATAGAGGTCAATTATAAATCACCAATACAAAGTGCCTCTTAGTAAATCCAGTGACTAAGAAACCCAAATCACGGCAATGTGCGGTAATTTATAAACACTACCTAACTCACTTTTATATCTAGCTCCTAGCATGTGATTTTATCCACAGAAGCCAACAAGTAAACATTACATGGTTTGATCACCACTTTTGCCTAAGTTCTCTTTCAGTTTGGGGTGAGCCATGTCTCAATGTCATGGTGACCCTCTGCATGGAGTTAGTTCGGAAACCTTCTACAATTCTGAATCCCATATCAATAGACATACAAGACAAAGGAAAACCACATCTGTATTGATATTTAAGTTGTCTTCTCCATATTACATAATAATTCTAATCCTACTTATTTCATTGTTATGTCTTGTTATTATGTTTTCCCCCTGGATTTAGTTTGAACACTTTTATTTTCCCAGATAAATTATGTTGCATCAGACATTACTCTCATTATCAAACATCCTCATCCTCATTTTTTTGGTATTTTTCTTAATGATAAAGTCCAATATTGGATTACTTTAAATCTGATACAACACCGTTTTGGGACCTTGGTTGGAATTTTGGAATCGTACAATACAGCTGTAAAAACTGAATTTAAAATTTTAATACAATATTATAAAACTCACCCCATCATGAATATAAAAGTGGATGATAATGAATATAACAAGACAATTAAAAATGGTAAAGATTCACCATTGGGCATTATCATATTTTGCATCTTTGTTTCTCTAACATTTATAATACATGTAAAAAAGGAACAAGATCTCTTGAAGAAGAACACACTCATTTGTCCTTTTCAGTGGACATTAGCTATTGGTTATGACCAACCGAAGACTTTTAATAACAGTTTAAGATTGAGATTTTATGATTCTTCTCCTAATACATATTTTTACTTAATCAATCAACTAGAACTAAAGAAGGTTAATTTTATTGATAATATTTTGATAGGGAAGACAGAAGCCAATACAACAAGACATGAGCTGTGTTCTTCAGTCTCAAATTCTTCTTCTAAAGACTTAAATATCCTAAATTACAAGGTAAAAAAGTATAATCTATCATTATAAAATGTTTGAGGTTCATATATAAGGATAAGTTATTCTATCTTTAATATATCCTTCAAAAATTATGATAAACTATAATGATATATTTCTATTATATAAATATTTTTCAATTTAATATTCCTAAACAAGCTTGTCTTGGATTATAAAAGTAAAAAAAAAAAAATGTCTTACTATTTAGTCTTTGCATTAATACATATGTGACCATTTACAACTTTCCTTGCCATGATACCTCTTTTACCATGGCAAGTAAAGCTTACAGTAAAGTGTGAAAAAACTGTTTACTTACTGTTTAGTTACTGTTTAGTTGTACTCGGGACTCCAGTTGAGTACAATGAATGGAATTAACATCATCCATTTATCCTGTCTATTAAGGGAATAAAAGAAAACAAGTTTATCTCAGGTTAAAATAAAATAAATCGCTGCTACAAATCACCACTTTTGGCAAATTTAATTTGGCAAACAAATTTAATAAATGAGTCCCATAGTGTGTGATAGCAAGTGACACTATTAAGCAGAACAAACACTGGGGACTTGATTTACAGTTAAGAGTTAAATTGTGAACTTACCTAAATATAAGCACGAAAAAAAATGCACAAAACTGATTCAGATACAATATAGAACCCAGTTAATCACTCCCTTTAGCTGAGAATTGGTTGTGCATTTAGGTGCTTAAAATTGCTTATGATTCAAAGATGCTTAACTAAATGAGTAAAGACTTTATTTTCCCAAAAACAGCACAGTACTTTCATTAACATAGGTAAACAAAAGTAACCATTAAAAATATAACTTGAAATAGAAATAATCATGACAGAGCAATACACATAAACACATAAACACATACTACATGAAATTAGAAATAAAAGGATCCACTGCATATAGAGACTTTCATAAAACATTAAAAAAATAACATAAAAAAATAAACAACCAATACAGTTAAATATAAGTAAATGTAATGATGTTTGTTCACAAAATTTGAAGTAAATAAAGTAAAAAAAAAACTTCTAAAACTACAACCAAATAATTGCACCTTTGCAAGGTTAAGGTCTTGCACAAAATAGAAAATCAGCATAGGATGAAATAAAATCACACATCCATTGATTATAAACACTTAGCAGGCCATCACAGCAAATAATACGGTTTATTAACTTATGAGTGGTCGAGGCTCCTTTAACTTTTCCAGTGTGTATGTTAGTTTAGGCAAGGCTCTCCTACTTGTGAAACAGTCCTAATTCAATGGGAACGCCCATACTGTACATTGGTAGCCCGTGTGCAGCTCATTTGCATTAAGAGTCTTGCCCCTTTAGCCAATCATGTGGGACTCAATCCATGCCGATGCATTGCATCAGTCCTAGGGCTGAAGTCTGTGTATGTGAATCAATTGGCCAGGGTTTCTGTGCATCTATTTGGGTTCTGGGCATGTGCAGTTTAACTGATAGTAAAAACACGCACTATTAAGAGACGGTTTACTCACCATTTACCTGTTCACAATCAATGGAGCTGATGTTATGTATTCATGCAGACACATTGGGAGTTTGTGGTCTATGTAATCCATTGGCCACAATAGGGGATACGGAATAAGCAACACCCCATTGTGGCACAGAAATTAAGACAATCTCATCTAAATAATATAGACACACAGCTCACAGACAGGACACCTGTAACCTAAAATAAAGAATACAGCCTGCTAGGAGTAGTAGTGCAATGAATCGGTCTACACTGTGGAGCACATAAACTGGCATATATGGACAGCTCACATAGAGGCTGTCATGGTGAAACACTGATAGTCTCCACATGGCATTCAACATATAGTCATGTGACAGGAGTCAATGAATTACATGCTAGGAATGAGATGAACAGGCATCCCTATGAATCATATGCAGGTGAGAAACGATGGACATGTTGTCTAACCGGTTACAAGAGACTCAAAGGGTGAATAACAATAGCAGAGAGTTTAGTATTCAGTTAATAAGCCTGGAAATTCCTACTGTGACTGTGTGAATGGATGACTTCAGGTTTATTAATAATGCTCAGCTGGAGTCTTGATAATAAATGGTTAGTAAACAGACTCTTAACATGCAAATGAAGTACCATGGCAAAGGAGATCTTATCTGGCTACATCTGTAACATTTAGACACAAAAAGAATTGATCGCACCAGCTATTTTTAGTATTTATAAATAATGAGCCAAGAGGAATATAAAGGTGCCACCTTAGGTTCTAAAAAAGTGAAGTATGTACAAAGAAAACATTGGTATCAAAATAATGTACCAATTACAAAAAGAACCTTTAACCGGTGCACTACCTAAAATATGAGAGACAGATTTTTCAGATTAAGAATTAACTTTTATTCTTCCATGGTTAAAAAAAACTTTTTAAGAACAAACAGTTTCCTCAAAATTGCCGTTATCAATATCTATTGCAACATGCTTGCCCAGATTGTTACATCACAGTTTTTGTAAACATATACAAGTTATAACCATATTGGTGTGTATAATAACACTGCACTATTTTGGCAAACAAAGTAACCTATTGCACCACAAAAATATTAAATACATAGACAGGACTCCCGGCAAAACTAAGCTACGATTAGAGGGAAAACTTACCCTACCAAGGTAACTAACACTATCACGGCTGTGCTTCGGCACCGAGGTGCTATATCTGTCCTTGGCAATCCTGGATTGTTTTTCTCCCTTCTGTCTGTCAACAGTGGTCTCACCGTCCTGAACAGTGGTGTACGGGCAGGCTGTTGTAGGCACGACAGAAGGGAGAAAAAACAATCCTTGGCTGCGGCATTCACCCGACACGTGTTTCGCTGATAAGCGTCAGCTTTCTCAAAGGTAATTAGCATCAGTGCAGAGAGACGTTTTATTCAGGCCATAGCCAATCAGGTTCTATCACAGACGTGACTGCATAATTACTGCACATAGGAGGAAAAGAGTATCAAAATGTAAATACAACAGTAAAACATTAAAAAACGATGTGATCCACTTTAGAGGTGTACAAAAATATACAATTATAGAAAAGCAAGATTAAAGAAATCTTTTATATTGCCCGAGCATGACATTGCAGATTTAAAGGGGACACGCACCTACAGAGTGGATTTTTTTAGTACAAGAAATGGAGTTTGCACCAAGACATAATAATAAATTCAAATGTTTTTGAATATTTTTAAGAAGGTACATGGCTGAATATTACATTTATATTATGTTATTAAAAGGGGACATAGAGAAGCAGATTGAATGTTGACACTATATGGTGTCAACAATGCTCGCTCTGTTTTTAGATGGAAGAAAACATAATGGTGACAAACTCCTAAAACAGTCATAAAAAAGAAATAAAGGAGAGATTTTCATTTAAGCCCAAGGGGGCTACAGTATTTAAATTGAATATCCACTTGGTTTCTCGCTGGAGAAGAAGCTGGTCAATATCACCTCCCCTAATGGACTTTTTTAATTTTTCAACCATAAAAGCCTTCAACTTCGTTGGATCAGAATTATGAAAGTGAAGGAAATGCCGAGCCACTGGAGTAAGTGGCTTCAGTTTTAATTTATCCCCCGGAGCCTGTTTGATAGATCTGATATGTTCAACCAATCTTGGCCTAATGGGTCTGATTGTTTTCCCCACATACCGTAAATTACATTCACAGATGAGAACATTATATAAGCAATGGGAAAAATGTCTCACAACATGTTCACTACAACTTTTAAAAATTTTGACACGTCATTATGAAATCAAACTGACACAGATTAATGACGATATCAAAAAAGTCAGTGAATCTTTAAAAGACTCTGAGGGCCTAGAGCCATTTCAGATTCTATATAATAAATACAAAAATGACATACAAACAATGGATCAGAAAATCATGCAAACCAAAAAAGAAAAATTTGAAAGAGATAAAAACGATTTCACCTGCAACCAAGTGTACACATGGCAAACACAATATAGTTACCGGGGAAATCGTCAGTATACGACCCCCTCAAATTCTGATATTGAATCTACAGACAGGGAAGGCATGAGTCCTAGATCTGTATCTAATTCTTTATCATCCACACAAGCAGGCCAGCCTTTTTTAGGTGTTCACCAGAATCCCCATTTCCCTCCAATGGTTACAAGATCAGGAGGGGTGGCAAGACCTGGAAGAGGAAATTATGGAGGTCCCAACAGAAGGAGGAAAAAAACCGTCGCAGATACTAGACTGTAAGTCTGACTCTTTACAAATTATCAATTTAACTGATCATATACTGACTGAAGAACATAAAAAAGTACTAAGCAGGGGGTTATCTTTTTCACCTGTTATGTCATGTGACTGTTTCACTTTAGAAAAAGATTTGAACTTATTCTTACGGAAGATAGCATTACATCTGATGTTTAATAAATCTAATGCAATGGAGACAGAAAATCCCATATGTGACAACTTAGAATCTACACTTTTGTTTGATACCCAAGATCAGGAGATATTATCCATCTTGGAAGAGCTCCAAACACCAGCTGAGACTACTGTTAATAATTCTTTGAATTTCAGACCAAAATCAAGATTTATCCCTGAGTTAGAAAAAATTCCGATACTTTCTGTGTTCAGAAAAATGGTAACGCAGGAATTTAATAGTTTGAAAACAGATTTTACCAAATCCAATCTAAGTAAAAGTGAAAGGTCTGCTCTGAATGAAATCACCACGTGGGAAGATACGGTGGTTAAGCCCTCTGACAAAGGGGGCAATGTGGTGTTATGGTCTGCAACTCTGTATACCACAGAAGCCAAGAGGCAACTAGGAGATTCCAATTCTTATCGAAAATTATTGGGGGATCCCACCAGTGAATTCCTTAATACGTATCAGCAAATTATTTTGACAGCAAAACAAAATGACATTATTTCCAACAACACTTACAAATATCTTACTGTTGAACATCCACGGGTACCC
Organism: Limnodynastes dumerilii; assembly: GCA_011038615.1. Classification (NCBI taxonomy): domain Eukaryota; kingdom Metazoa; phylum Chordata; class Amphibia; order Anura; family Limnodynastidae; genus Limnodynastes; species Limnodynastes dumerilii. The sequence continues at coordinate 36,047 of WWET01006924.1, read as the reverse complement.
ACTTTTTATTTACTGCCAAAAGTTCACAAACATGTATCTTCCCCCCCAGGTCGCCATATTGTGTCGCTCTACACGAGTATTGATCATTCGGTGAGGATACGAGCCATAAATCACTTCCTGAAATGCAGTGTAGAGGATGGACATAATGACTTTATTGTAGAACTTTTACAGTTCATACTGAAAAGAAATTATTTTTTGTTTGACGGCAATTTTTATTTACAGGTCAGGGGCACGGCGATGGGGACTCCATGTGCCCCGTCCTATGCCAACTTATATTTGGGCTGGTGGGAGCAGGATGTCGTCTTTTTGGAGTCACATGAGGTATTTACTTCACATATACCCATGTGGCTCCGCTACATCGACGACATCATGCTCCTATGGCAGGGGGACCCATCAGAACTGGATGACTTTATTGCCATTCTTAATGAAAATGATTGCAATTTACAATTAACAATGTCTAGAAGTCAGACACGAGTCAACTTTTTAGACATATTGATCGGTATTGATGATTCATGCTTTCTAACTACTGAATTATACAGGAAGGAAACAGCTACTAATAACATTTTACATTGTTCAAGTTCCCATCATATAAATGTTAAATTTAATATCCCGAAAGGGGAATATTTGCATCTACATAGAAACATAGAAAGTGACGGCAGATAAGAGCCACATGGGCCATCTAGTCTGCCCATTTGTTTATTGAAAACTATACTGACCCTAGACCCTATTTACCCTCAATTT
>WWET01006924.1:0-19455 GCA_011038615.1 Limnodynastes dumerilii | reverse complement strand
CCAGCCGCAGGGACCGCCAGAGGGACAGCCTTTCCCTCCTTACCTTCTGCTGTCCCTCTGGTGGTCCCTGCATCTCAAATTGCCCCTCAACTCCAGCAATGTGGGTTGATTTTATGGGGGCAATTTAAATCGCCCTTAGTAAATGTAGCCCCTGTCGTCTCTGCAAGATGAATTCCTTCTGAATTGTAATATAATGCATAAGATTAATGTTGTGTTTTTATCAGATTATAAGAATGCTCCTTTTAAAGAGAACTATTCTTCAAAGCAAAATCTGAAATTAGACTCCCAGAAATCTATCCCATTATCTGGTTACAATCTTTAAACTTATAGTAATTGTGGAATCCACAGATTGCTTCTTTGACACAGATATTGATGGTAAAATATGGCATATTTGACAGGGTATCAAGTACTTTCCTATCTATTTGTAGATCTTGAAATTGATTAATTGTTATTCATCTAACCCATTGAAAGAATTGAGTAATTGTCTTGTAAATTTCACTGATCTTTCTAGATCAGCTATGGAGCCAGAGACCCCCTGCTGAGTGATCGGAATCTCTATCCAAACTTTTTTCGCACAGTTCAGAACTGCCGGCAGCAATTTGTTGCTATTGCAAAGTTACTAAAAACATTTGGATGGAACTGGGTTATTATTATCTCATCCGGTGATGATGTTGGAGACCAGGAGCTGGAGGAACTGAGTAAGCAGTTTTATGATTACGGAATTTGTATTGAATTCAAATTTAAAATTAATCTCATATCAGACTATGCCAATTTTGTTTCTCAGATTGAAGCTTCAACTACTGATGTTGTTGTTATTTGTGGAACAATTAATTTAAGTAATTTTTTCTTTTTGGATGAAGTAAGTTTATACCTGTATAATAAGACCATTATCTTTCCAGAATCATGGTCATTTACAAATGAACAGAACATATTAAAACTCTTATCTGAAAGCTGTTTGGTGGTTTCCCCTCCATTACATGATTTCCCGGCTTTACAGGAACATTTATCAAGTATAAATCCATCCAATCATCCATCTGTCATGTTTCTTGAAGATATGTTTTTGCAGTATGCTTCATGCTACAGGAACGATTTTCACAAGATCGATTCATTTCTAGATCTTGCTCAGATTAGTCCTTATAACTGCAAGAGAGTGCCATATGTTTCCCAATTACCCCATAATTTTTCTGGAGATCCGACCACCTACAAAGTGTACATCGCAGTTCTCAGTATGGCACAAGCCCTACATGATGTGAATACAGCTTTACAAATGTCCAGGGAAAAGCCTGATATAAACACATTTGCTTTCAGACATAGGGTGAGTGAGATTGTGTTGTCCAATGAACTGGAAATCGATTTGAATAAGTTAAAAGATTTCTAAATTTACAGTTTTTTTTGGTTTGTTTTATTATTTAAACCAAAACAGCTCAATGCAGTATTTCCATAACATTAGAATGTTAAATGCTTCCACAGAGTTCTGTTATCCATAATGATGTATGGTCCATTAGCAGATTCCTGGACTTCGATTTGTCCTGAGGCTGATGCATATGTTTAGCTGCAAACTGTGCGTGCTCACCCCTTCCCTCCCACTGTGTTCTGCTAACCACTGCAGTCTGACCTCGCTGTTCAGCCTAGTCAACCCCTCCTCCACTTAACATCCTCACTGCATCCTACAACTATTACTTCTTTTACTATTTTCCCCCTCACCCCACTCATACCAGCAGTCCACATCCTTCCCCCTCCTTATGTCTTCTGTAAATTAATTCCTCCCACTTAGTGTGTTAGCTCACTCAATCCTAGTGTTGTTCCTGTCTCTACCACTCCCCCTCATTCCGTACACTCTGCTACCCTTTTACCTCAACCCCACCTGGTGACTCTATCAATCTCTCACTGCTCTCTATCCCCTTCTCCCTGATCTGCAAAGCTTGACACCTCATATTTTTGCCTTGCGTTCTGTGCATGCTTCACTTTATTGTATTTTTGTGATATTTTTATATTTATATTTTATTATATTACATACTATGCTATCCAGCCCTACCCTGTATGTTTGTACTGTATATTATGTACTATGCTGTCCATCCCTGTCCTGTATGTCTGTACTGTATATTATTATGTACTATGCTGTCCATCCCTGCCCTGTATGTCTGTACTGTATAGTATTATGTGCTATGCTGTCAATCACTGCCCTGTATGTCTGTACTGCATAGTATTATGTGCTATGCTGTCCATCCCTGTCCTGTATGTCTATAATGTATATTATTATGTACTATGATGTCCATCCCTGTCCTGTATGTCTGTACTGTATATTATTATGTACTGTGCTGTATATCCCTGTCCAGTATGTCTGTACAGTATATTATTATGTACTATGCTGTCCATCTCTGCCCTGTATGTCTGTATTGTATATTATTATGTACTATGCCGTCCATCCCTGTCCTGTATGTCTGTACTGTATATTATTATGTACTATGCGGATAAAGTCATAAGTTTTAGACTTATAATTTTGTTTTTCACGCCATGTGTATACTCTATCATGAATAAAGTCTTCCTTATCTCTCACAAATTTCTGACGTTTGGTCTCCATTATATTTTTATCCAGAATAGCAATGTCATTTTTAATTTTAACATAAGTTGCTTGGAAAGCATCCAAAGTTTCATGCTTCCTTAAATTTTCACTAATGGTGGAAATGTCCTGATTATTTTTTATCAAAAGAATTTCATAGTGTTTAATTAGGATTTTTAACAGCTCCAGGGAACCATTGGTTTGTATTGCTTCCCACTCTTTAAGTAAATCGGGATTGGCAAGTTCAAAGCCCGGGAAGACTCTAGATCTAAGTCCTCTAGGAGTAATACTATGATTCACATAATTTTTACAAAGAGACAAATTCCATGAATTCTTAGTTTGTTTTACCAAAAGGCTCTTGAGAGAAAAAATATCTTTAGTCCAATCACCATTACCTACACCTGTTGGTACAAAATTATCTGAAAAACAATTCTCCATCTCCTGTTGCAGTTTACTTTGTCTATCCAACAGATCCTGACAAATATTAAAAGTAGCCATACTGAATATAATATTCAAATAGGTTAAATACAAAGGAATTATTATTCAACCTAAAAATTAGGTGGTGCAGGTTAAGACAAGATGAGATTCCAAGACTCACCCAATGTGTAAAAGTATAAAGGTAGAGATAACCGCACTCACTATTAGAAAAATATATAGATACATTCAGAAACTGTCCAAGGGTGCTGCCAAATATACAACCTAATATCAATACATAGTAGCAAAAAAAGAAAAAGAACGTAGCCAGACACAAATGACCCAAACATCCAAAGAGCAGTGTCTTATAAATCAGGCTTAGGTTGTTTGTAGCGCAAAAAACACCTTAGATAAAGTAGTAAACCCAGTAAACTGTTTAGAAAGTTAAAAAATATTAATCTTTAATTGAATCACATTGAGACATTTAGTCTAAAAAAGACATATTGTAACAGTATATCTTGACCATAACAGACAACATAGTAACATATAACCAGCCTTTGAGAATTATAAAACATGAGTGTCATATTATTCAAACAATTACTGTCGATACATTGCAAATTGCTACATAGGTGAAATAGAAAAGCAAATTGGGAGGCTAGACTAAGCTAAAGTAGTGAGGAGAACGCTATCCCTACTCTATACTACCTAGTGGCCTCACGGACACGCTTCACCCTTCCGGGCAGTATGCTAGCCCTCCCTAGCTAATCTACAGATAACAAGGAGAAACACTCCCACAGTTTAACAGCAAGTATACTTAGACACAGCATGAAAGAAGCCCAAAGACGGGACCTCCGGTGCACACGGACAGGACCCGACACGGCTTCACATGGACCAGACCGACACGTGTTTCGCCTCTTGTGAGGCTTTTTCAAGGTAAGTATCCCAATTTCTATCAAGGGTTATAAGCAGCTTGAAATCCAATCAGCTGTTGGAGTGTGTCTGACGCGGTAGTTCAATTAGCGGCTACCGCACCTGGTATTAAAACATAGAGTTCAAAATTATGTACATAATATATAAAAACATATAAAAACAGGAGAATAGGTATCAACAGGGGTTGAACGGGATAATATTTATTATAGTTTGCATGCCGATGTCACATATGGACTACTCTCAGAGCCAGAATCAAAACGAAAAAGAGGAAATTGAACAGCATCTATGGGAAATCAGCCCATAGAAACCTATGAAACTCTAAAGGGTTTGTAACATATTATAACCATTATTTATCAAAAATCTCTCTATTAGCAATCGAATACTTGTGTGATCAAAGCATTAATTATTCATAAGGTGGCCATCTAGTGGTAAGAGGCAAGGAGTACAACAACATGCATTTGAAGTTGCAACAAGAAAGATTTTTCCATTTAAATTTTAAAGCGATAGTACCTATTTAATATATTAGTTTTCTTTAAATATATGGATCCAAAAGTCTCCCATTATGGTCACTATTTGATCTTGGACAACAAATGATCAATCAAAAGAGTTTGTATATGATCCAAATCAATATTATTATCAACAATCAAATATATATTTACAAAGTTGAAAAAAAAAATTTTGGGAAAAAAAAAAAAATTGAAAAAAATTGTTAGGCCTTTCCAAAAAGGTTGTAATTAACCAGATGTGGGCATCACATTTTTTATTTCAAAGGCGGGGGAGGAAAAACTCCTTACAGGGATTACAGATCCATCCCATAGGCAAACGCTAATCATAAGCATATTGTTACTCGTACTATTAATGTATTAACCTCTGTATATGAATATACATCACAATGAAACCGATATGAGGTAATCATAGGAATACTATCCAAAAGAAGAGCTTTTCTCCCATAACCATTTGGGACGATAGTACCTATTTTTCATAGGAGAAAAAATCCCACAGAAACATTGCCGTCTTAGAAAAAGTCAACCTAGATTGATAATTTGCACACTATACAAAAGCCAAAGAATTCTATAACTTACTTATCAGAAAGACTTATATGATATCTTTTCATTTAAGCCTCTAGGGGAAACACAATTAAGCAAGTATATCCATCGTGTTTCTTTCTGCAAAAGTACTTGATCAATGTCCCCACCTCGTAATGAAGGGGAGATCTTTTCAAGAATAAATGCTCGCAAGCTAGCAGGATTTGAATTATGTTTCTGAAAAAAATGCTTGGCAACTGGAGTAAGTATTTTACATTTGGCTTTATCTACTGCACTATTTTTAATTGATCTTACATGCTCTGCTACCCTCAATTTGAAGGAACGGAATGTTTTTCCTACATAGTACATCGAGCATTCGCATGAGAGACAGTATACAACATTTTTAGTGTTGCAGTTGGCATAGAAGTGCAGTTTGTGTATTTGATGGAAACGATCGACTATTTCGAGAATCTTATAAACATAAGTACAGATATTACATGTACCACATTTGAAAGTGCCATGGTATTTATCAATTACTTTATTCTTCCTAGAAAAATAGCTATCAACCAACACATCTCGTAAATTCTTGCTTCTCTTCCAGCACATTGGTATGAAGTTCTCAAGAGCAGATTTTAAAATATCATCCGATTTTAGCACTGAGATATGCTTGTTTAGGATTTCTTGAATTCCATTGGAGCATTCACAATAATTAGTTATAAATCGTATTTTAGAGGGTTTTGAGACCTTCTTCTGCTTAAAGAGAATGGACTCTCTTTTTTATTTTAGGGCATTGTGAAAAGCTTTTATGAGTAATTTTTGAGGGTAGCCTCGATCTAAGAGTCTCAATCTTAGTTCATCTGATCTCAATCTAAATTGTTCTGTATTGGAGCAATTTCTCCGCAGCCGGAGATCCTTTGGGGTGGGGATATTGTTAATCACATTATGGTGGTGAGCGCTAGAGTGGTGCAATATTGTGTTAGTGGCAGTCGCCTTACGAAATAGATCTGAGCATAGGCGTTGAGACTCGTCTACATACAAGGTTACATCTAAAAAATCGACCTTCTCTTGACTACACGTCATAGTTAGTTTTACATTAATGTCATTAGTATTGAGGGCGTCAATAAAGATTTCCAGAGTCTTCCGTGCTCCCTGCCACAAAATGAAAATATCATCTATGTAGCGGAGCCACACAAGCACGTGGGAAGTCCACGGCTCGTGTGGCTCCGCAAAGACATAGAAACGCTCCCACCAACCCATAAACAAATTCACGAATGACGAGGCACATGCTGTGCCCATCGCCGTCCCGCGCTGTTGGAGAAAGAAGGCTCCATCAAACAGGAAAAAGTTTTTAGTCAAAACAAACCGAAGAAGTTGTAGTAAGAATTCGTGGTGTGGATCAGAAGCAGTAGTATACAAGAAGTATTTCACAGCATTGATGCCCTCCTGATGCCCAGTGCTCGTGTATAATGCCTCGACATCAAGTGTAACCAACCAGGTATCTTTCTCAACAACAATATCATGTACACGAGTTAACAGGTCTGTGGTGTCCCGTATATATGAGGGTAGTGATAACACAAAGGGACGTAGGAAAGTATTGATGTATTAGCTAGCTTTCTCAGTCAAAGAGTTGTTACCCGATACTATCGGTCGTCCAGGAGGATACTCTGTTTTTTTGTGTATTTTTGGCAATAAATATAGGGAAGCTACCCTAGGATATTGTACACATAAGAAATTAAATGTTTGAGATGAAATAATTTGAGATGCTTTTGCATCACTTATTAAGTTGTTATATGTATTCAGAAAATCTTCTGTTGGATTGGCAAATAGCCGTCTGTAACAAGTAGTATCCTCTAATTGTCGTCTAGCTTCCTTTAAGTACATATCTTTTGGCCATAAGACCACATTACCCCCCTTGTCCGATGGTTTAACTACAATGTCGTCCCACGTGCGTATCTCCTTTAATGCTAGTTTTTCTTCCTTAGTCGTATTACTGGGGTAGCGAATACAATCTTGGCCTAAGTTGTTAAAATCATTGGAAACTAACTTCTTGAACACAACAAGTTCAGGATATTTCTCAAGATCTGGGAAGAATGTAGATTTAGCTCTCAAGACAGGATTTGTAGTAGGAAATGATGTTTCATCCGCAAGCTGTTGGAGAATGTTAATGGCCTGCAGGTCATCTGAATCATAATTGAGATCGGGATTAGGAGTCAAGGCATTATCTGTTAGATTAGAAGAATCTATTGAGGCTACAGTAGAGTTCAGTGACAATTCAAGACTAGATGTATCTGTTGTTTTATTGAACATCTTGTATAGAGCTAACTTTCTTAGAAAGAGGTATAGATCTTTTTCAAGGGTGAAACAATCAAACATAGGGGTGGGTGAGAAGGATAGACCTTTTGATAGTACTGACAGATGGTTAAAATTTTATTGATGTCCTGACAAATTAATCACTTGTAGTGCATTACTCTTACCCTCTAGCGCCGACGTCAATTCCTTGTGTTTCGCCTGAAATAGCGTTGCTCGTAACCTCTTTTTGGCCTTTCCACCCCTCCTGATCTTGTAGCCATGTAGCTCTGTTGAAAATCCTGTCTGGGATCTAAAAAAACGGCATTTGAATTTTGTGACAAAGGTAAGTTGGTACTTTGAATCACATTTGATTTATCATCCGTGGACTCCAAATCAGAGTTCAAAGGGATAAAGTCATAAGTTTTAGACTTATAATTTTGTTTTTCACGCCATGTATATACTCTATCATGAATAAAGTCTTCCTTATCTCTCACAAATTTCTGACGTTTGGTCTCCATTATATTTTTATCCAGAATAGCAATGTCATTTTTGATTTTAACATAAGTTGCTTGGAAAGCATCCAAGGTTTCATGCTTCCTTAAATTTTCACTGATGGTAGAAATATCCTGGTTATTTTTTGTCAAGAGAATTTCATAGTGTTTAATTAAGATTTTTAACAGCTCAAGAGAACCATTGGTTTGTATTGCTTCCCACTCTTTAAGTAAATCAGGATTAGCAAGTTCAAAGCCCGGGAAGACTCTAGATCTAAGTCCTCTAGGAGTAATACTATGATTCACATAATTTTTACAAAGAGACAAATTCCATGAATTCTTAGTTTGTTTTACCAAAAGGCTCTTGAGAGAAAAAATATCCTTAGTCCAATCACCATTGCCTACACCTGTTGGTATAAAATTATCCGAGAAACAATTCTCCATCTCCTGTTGCAGTTTACTCTGTCTATCCAACAGATTCTGACAAATATTAAAAGTAGCCATACTGAATATAAATTCAAATAGGTTAAATACAAAAAATAGGTGGTGCAGGTTAAGAAAAGATGAGATTCCAAGACTCACCCAATAATTAAAGTATAAAGGTAGAAATAACCGCACTCACTATTAGAAAAATATATAGATATATTCAGAAACTGTCCAAGGGTGCTGCCAAATATACAACCTAATATCAATACATAGTAGCAAAAAAGGAAAAAGAACGTAGCCAGACACAAATGACCCAAACATCCAAAGAGCAGTGTCTTATAAATCAGGCTTAGGTTGTTTGTAGCGCAAAAAACACCTTAGATAAAGTAGTAAACCCAGTAAACTGTTTAGAAAGTTAAAAAATATTAATCTTTAATTGAATCACATTGAGACATTTAGTCTAAAAAAGACATATTGTAACAGTATATCTTGACCATAACAGACAACATAGTAACATATAACCAGCCTTTGAGAATTATAAAACATGAGTGTCATATTATTCAAACAATTACTGTCGATACATTGCAAATTGCTACATAGGTGAAATAGAAAAGCAAATTGGGAAGCTAGACTAAGCTAAAGTAGTGAGGAGAACGCTATCCCTACTCTATACTACCTAGTGGCCTCACGGACACGCTTCACCCTTCCGGGCAGTATGCTAGCCCTCCCTAGCTAATCTACAGATAACAAGGAGAAACACTCCCACAGTTTAACAGCAAGTATACTTAGACACAGCATGAAAGAAGCCCAAAGACGGGACCTCCGGTGCACACGGACAGGACCCGACACGGCTTCACATGGACCAGACCGACACGTGTTTCGCCTCTTGTGAGGCTTTTTCAAGGTAAGTATCCCAATTTCTATCAAGGGTTATAAGCAGCTTGAAATCCAATCAGCTGTTGGAGTGTGTCTGACGCGGTAGTTCAATTAGCGGCTACCGCACCTGGTATGAAAACATAGAGTTCAAAATGATGTACATAATATATAAAAACATATAAAAACAGGAGAATAGGTATCAACAGGGGTTGAACGGGATAATATTTATTATAGTTTGCATGCCGATGTCACATATGGACTACTCTCAGAGCCAGAATCAAAACGAAAAAGAGGAAATTGAACAGCATCTATGGGAAATCAGCCCATAGAAACCTATGAAACTCTAAAGGGTTTGTAACATATTATAACCATTATTTATCAAAAATCTCTCTATTAGCAATCGAATACTTGTGTGATCAAAGCATTAATTATTCATAAGGTGGCCATCTAGTGGTAAGAGGCAAGGAGTACAACAACATGCATTTGAAGTTGCAACAAGAAAGATTTTTCCATTTAAATTTTAAAGCGATAGTACCTATTTAATATATTAGTTTTCTTTAAATATATGGATCCAAAAGTCTCCCATTATGGTCACTATTTGATCTTGGACAACAAATGATCAATCAAAAGAGTTTGTATATGATCCAAATCAATATTATTATCAACAATCAAATATATATTTACAAAGTTGAAAAAAAAAATTTTGGGAAAAAAAAAAAAATTGAAAAAAATTGTTAGGCCTTTCCAAAAAGGTTGTAATTAACCAGATGTGGGCATCACATTTTTTATTTCAAAGGCGGGGGAGGAAAAACTCCTTACAGGGATTACAGATCCATCCCATAGGCAAACGCTAATCATAAGCATATTGTTACTCGTACTATTAATGTATTAACCTCTGTATATGAATATACATCACAATGAAACCGATATGAGGTAATCATAGGAATACTATCCAAAAGAAGAGCTTTTCTCCCATAACCATTTGGGACGATAGTACCTATTTTTCATAGGAGAAAAAATCCCACAGAAACATTGCCGTCTTAGAAAAAGTCAACCTAGATTGATAATTTGCACACTATACAAAAGCCAAAGAATTCTATAACTTACTTATAAGAAAGACTTATATGATATCTTTTCATTTAAGCCTCTAGGGGAAACACAATTAAGCAAGTATATCCATCGTGTTTCTTTCTGCAAAAGTACTTGATCAATGTCCCCACCTCGTAATGAAGGGGAGATCTTTTCAAGAATAAATGCTCGCAAGCTAGCAGGATTTGAATTATGTTTCTGAAAAAAATGCTTGGCAACTGGAGTAAGTATTTTACATTTGGCTTTATCTACTGCACTATTTTTAATTGATCTTACATGCTCTGCTACCCTCAATTTGAAGGAACGGAATGTTTTTCCTACATAGTACATCGAGCATTCGCATGAGAGACAGTATACAACATTTTTAGTGTTGCAGTTCGCATAGAAGTGCAGTTTGTGTATTTGATGGAAACGATCGACTATTTCGAGAATCTTATAAACATAAGTACAGATATTACATGTACCACATTTGAAAGTGCCATGGTATTTATCAATTACTTTATTCTTCCTAGAAAAATAGCTATCAACCAACACATCTCGTAAATGCTTGCGTCTCTTCCAGCGCATGGGTATGAAGTTCTCAAGAGCAGATTTTAAAATATCATCCGATTTTAGCACTGAGATATGCTTGTTTAGGATTTCTTGAATTCCATTGGAGCATTCACAATAATTAGTTATAAATCGTATTTTAGAGGGTTTTGAGACCTTCTTCTGCTTAAAGAGAATGGACTCTCTATTAGTTTTTAGGGCATTGTGAAAAGCTTTTATGAGTAATTTTTGAGGGTAGCCTCGATCTAAGAGTCTCAATCTTAGTTCATCTGATCTCAATCTAAATTGTTCTGTATTGGAGCAATTTCTCCGCAGCCGGAGATATTCCCCTTTGGGGATATTGTTAATCACATTATGGTGGTGAGCGCTAGAGTGGTGCAATATTGTGTTAGTGGCAGTCGCCTTACGAAATAGATCTGAGCATAGGCGTTGAGACTCGTCTACATACAAGGTTACATCTAAAAAATCGACCTTCTCTTGACTACACGTCATAGTTAGTTTTACATTAATGTCATTAGTATTGAGGGCGTCAATAAAGATGTCCAGAGTCTCCCGATCTCCCTGCCACAAAATGAAAATATCATCTATGTAGCGGAGCCACACAAGCACGTGGGAAGTCCACGGCTCGTGTGGCTCCGCAAAGACATAGAAACGCTCCCACCAACCCATAAACAAATTCGCAAATGACGGGGCACATGCTGTGCCAAACGCCGTCCCGCGCTGTTGGAGAAAGAAAGCTCCATCAAACAGAAAAAAGTTTTTAGTTAAAACAAACCGAAGAAGTTGTAGTAAAAATTCGTGGTGTGGATCAGAGGCAGTGGTATACAAGAAATATTTGACAGCATTGATGCCCTCCTGATGCCCAATGCTCGTGTATAATGCCTCGACATCAAGTGTAACCAACCAGGTATCTTTCTCAACAACAATATCATGTACACGAGTTAACAGGTCTGTGGTGTCCCGTATATATGAGGACATAGGTTTCTATGGGCTGATTTCCCATAGATGCTGTTCAATTTCCTCTTTTTCGTTTTGATTCTGGCTCTGAGAGTAGTCCATATGTGACATCGGCATGCAAACTATAATAAATATTATCTATTATGTACTATGCTGTCTATCCCTGCCCTGTATGTCTGTACTGTGTATTATTATGTACTATGCTGTCCATCCCTGTCCTGTATGTCTGTACTGTATATTATTATGTACTATGCTGTCCATCCCTGTCCTGTATGTCTGTACAGTATATTATTATGTACTATGCTGTCCATACCTGTCCTGTATGTCTGTACTGTATTTTTTGTGTTTTGTAAGGTGCTGCGGACACCATGTGGTGCCTAATAAATATAATAATAATAATAATAATAATAATAATAATAATAATAATAATATAATATTGATTGTTATACTCTTTCGGTCAGGATTGCACTCATTGGCAGGTATACTTCCTTACTGAACATTCACTTTGTTTGTCCACCCTTCGTTAAAACACCCTTTTGGATTGTAAGTAGTCGCAGAACTTAGTTTCATTCAGGTCTGGATTGCCATAATTGTATGAACATATGATCCCCTTTAGCTTCCATCCTAGTCTGGGTCAGGCTTAATGTAATATAACTTCCAGGTAGAATATACTTTTTACTTTTGTTTTTGCATTTTAGTTACGACATTTTGTCAGTAAAGTTGAGTACAGAGGTCCACATAACGAACGTTTATTTTTTAATGAGAGAGGCGAAATGCCGGAATATTTACATATTTTCAATATTGCACTGAATAAAACACACCGTGAATTATTCCAAAGTTGGACTTCTGTGGGGAAATTTGATCCAACTCTTCATGAAGATCATCAGCTGAATATCTCACTACCGAGCATAACATGGAAAAATGGAAAGGTGACTCATAATATGCAGTAAAAGTTAAGGTGTAGGTGTGTGTACAGAGGCATAAAAATTTGAATATCATTAGATATACAGTGTACACCGGAGGCGGAACCACCATTGGTGCAACAGGTGCAATAGAAACAGGGCTCATGCTAATTAAATGGCCCGTGGCTTTTATCACCGTAACGATGAAGCTCTTTATCGGATAACCTGGGATATCGTCAATGCCAAAGCATATTTTTGCACCCCGGCCCAAAACTCATTAGTCCTGCCTCTGCAGTACACCCTTTAGATTTAACCTTATTAAGATGTGTGTATGTGTGCTCTAAAGTCACACAGAAGATAGGAGGTGCATACCAGTGATGTAGGACCGTATTCACACTTAAGATAGATTTAGTGTTACACACTGCAGTATGGCAGCAGCGTGTGATGTTGTCATTGTTCTGTAACAGGGTACTCTAGTCCTTATTCCCCCTGCAGCTTTCCTTCTTGCTAGGGATCCTAGCGGATTACCTTACAGCCGGGATGCCCTAGTTGAGGATTTGGCTATGTGCATTCAGCAGCCAATGGGGGTGTGGCTCTCCCCTTAAATAGCTGTCAGACTCCTTGCCCGTCATAGTTTCAAGTTATCTATCCAGCATTCCATTTGGTTTGCCACCATTGGGTTTGGATAGGTACAATAAGCGTGCACTTTGGTTCTGAGCATGCGCGCTAACAAATCATATGTCAAGCCAACTGATGTTCGCCCAGATCATAAGGGTGTGATTAGGTAGAAGTGGGAGGGATTTTGAATAGCCGGGGAGGGCGGGAGGGAGGCAGGTAGCATAATGCCCGTGTGGACATTGTACGGATATATAAGGTAGCACTATGGTGCTCGTAAGTGTCATGAGGTACCTAAAAACAGATGAAGGGATAGGCGCAGGACGGGTGAGTTAGGTGCAGATCTGTCCGCACCTATCACACCCGGATCTGTGAATACGGTCCATTCTCTTCATTCCCTCTCCATCACAACCATCTTTTCCTATCCAATCCTTACTGCTTCCAGCTCCGCTGAACGATCTCTCAGTGGATTCTCTGATAATCTTCAATTCTTATCTAGATTTTTAGCTTTCAGGATAATGATTTTCTGACCATGTTCCAAAATTGAAAATAAGTTTGCAATAATCTTACAATGTTTTTATGTCTTAGTTTCCACATGCTCTATGTTCCCCGATCTGTCCTCCAGGATCCAGAAAAGCTCTCAGGAAAGGTTCCCCCAGCTGCTGCTATGACTGTGTCCCATGCTCAGAGGGAGAGATCTCCAACTTAACTGGTAAGGGGTTTATGTTTTAAGATAAGGATATCATTTGCCAAATGTCACATATGTAGTGGGAAGTGAAGATCAAATTCATTAGTTGGTCATTAACTATTGTGTAAATTTAGCACAATAAAGTAACTAGGGGCAAGATTTACTAGGCTGTGGAAAAGTGGAGATGTTGCCCATAGCAACTGATTCCAGCACTTATTTTCCTACTGTATACTTGAGAATGTTAGCTAGAATCTAGTTGCTATGGGCAACATCTCCACTTTTCCACAGCTTAGTAAATCTGGCCTCTAGGAATCAAATATTTCATTTGGATGAATGACTTGACCCATGGCACAGATTTCTATAAAATGATAATTTCCCACAGTATGTAAATAAATACATAATAACACAATCACATCTGTTACAGGGATAATTTATTGTACTACAATAGCTAAAGTGACTTGCCTCTCTGTGGAATAAACAGTTTCATCATTATAAATGTGGGAGATTGGTGAGGTGACATAACTGAAATATTGATTGGAGTCCCCGCCACGATGGCTGTCTTTCCGATTTCTTTTTCCAATAGCGGCCACTTTAGATTTGTTTTTTCTGAATGTTTGAGTATGCCAGCTGGCATACTTACCCATTCATATTCCGAAGCACCACCAGACCCGCCGAAGGAGAGGTGAGTAACCTTTCTGAGGGCTTTAGTGTTAGGGGAAGGGTAGGGTTAGGCTCTCGGGAAGGGAGGGTTAGGGTTAGGGCTGTGGAATGGGAGGGTTAGGGTGAGGATCAGGCTGCAGGGAAGGGAGACTTAAGGTTAGGGTGCGGGGAAGGGAGAGTTAGGGTTAGGGTCATAAAAGGGTAGGGTTAGGGTAAGAATTAGGGAAAGGGTTGGGGATACTTACCATTCGGAGCACTGTGTTTGGTGCTCCGGGGATCGATTGCTTTGCCTTTGCAAGGCAGAAGCAATAGATTTCCCTGCCAGTTAATAACTGGCTGGGAGTGAACGGCCCAATTGAAATAGGGGACAGGGACCCACACCCCTGAAATATCATCATCCTTATTGTATAAAGCGTTACCAACCAACCAAGATATGTAGTAGAATATTTTATATATTATGTATATGGGCTAATCTAAATCCCTCCCACTTCTAATATATAAAATCGCAGGACTAGCAGATAAGCCACAATACCACAAATAAATGTACATTGACCACTATGGTCTGGATTCACAGATAAGACTGAAATAAGTATGCGTGCGTTAGCAAAAATATGCACCTAAGTGGCAAGACAACTACCATGACTCCTATTGTTCCTACTGATTTTACAAGACCATAGGGCAACCTTAACTCTCTGTGCTTATTTCTGTGCTTAAGTTGCTTAAATACGTGCATACTTCGCAAACCATTCCCTTAATACCCCATTTAATTGCCTCCCCCCACTCATAACTTTTAAACGGCAAACGGCATAGTGCCCAATCACACACCAGGCAGTCAGGCACACCTTAATGAAATAACGAGACCGACACAATAGCTTGGGTTTAACAAGGGAACATAACGTTTATTTAATTGGGCCAAATTATAATCAGAATCAACCTATTTATTATTATTAAAGCAACCAATGACTGATAAGCTCAGTCATAATGAACTAGGTGGCCCACTAGCGGTTGAGGGGTTAAGCAGTCACACTCACCAAGACAAGAGGTCATCCACCTTGACCTCTGGCGCCCCCCGCCCGATCCTCCAGCAAACACTCGACCCGTATGAACGCTCGCAAGGTGATAACTTGAAGGGCCTTACCGCTGAGGCTTGGCACCCCCAACTTACCGGGTTGTGTTTGCTATTAGATCGGGACCACCCCCATTTCCACCTCCCCCTCCCTTTCCTCACAGACTCCTCTCCATGCGCCATACCTTATTACTGACCCCTCAACCGCTACTGCTCCGCCCCCATTGCCACCTCCCCCCTCCCTTTCCCCACAGACTCCTCTCCATGCGCCATACCTTATTATTGACCCCTCAACCGCTACCGCTCCGCCATGTTCCGTCTGTGAAGAAAAAAGGTTAACACAAAAACAAACTTTATGGGGGGGGGGGTGTGAGAATCCTCTCGACGAGTGCCCACCCCCTAGTCTGCAATCCCTATTTAAGCTCTAACCACCCCCTTTTCCCCACTATCCCCTCCCCTATTCCTACCCTATCCACCCACACTACTAAACTTAACCCCTGCCTGTCTGCTGTGTTCTATGGGCACCTGCCTGCCGTTTATGGCCCTGCGGCCCTATGGGGTCCTTGGTTCTTTTAACTTCCTTCTTACGGAGGACTTCCTTCTTACTTAACTCACTAGGGACGGAGTTGAAGTCCATGCATAACATCTGGATCTCATTTGTAACTTTGTTTTCAAGGCATGCACCGTTTATCTGTTCCTAAAAACATGCACAGAGAATCAGCTTCTTCTTAAGTGTGAATCAGGTCCAATATCTCAATCTTCTTATTCCCTAAAAGGAAAAAATATTGGTTAATTTTTCTTCTTGGAAATGTAAGATATCAGCCTTCACTTTTTACCTTTTAAGTTACTTCCAAAATAGAGATTGCTCAGATCAATCTATAAGGTAATTTATACAGCAGGTGCTCAAAGCAAGGGGAGTTTGCACAATAACATAACACGGCCTGGCACTCTAGCCATTACCCAGCGACTAACCATAATCTTCTATCTTTAAAATAAAAGTCAGAGAAATAGTTACAGATATCTGCAGATACGTGATAAGCCACCCGCCACTTACAAGGCTTCTCTGTTAGGTGGTCCTAACTCTGAAATTTAGAGTCCCATACTCTCTGTCTTTTATTTTAAAGATAGAAGATTTTGGTTATTTGCTGGGTAATGGTCAGAGTGCCAGGCCATGTTTTGTTTTTGTACCTTTTAAGTTACCCTCCAACAGTCTACACACTGGACTTTTACCCCTAGTCAGGGAAGAAGTTGCTGCATACTGTTTTCTTAGTAGCAGGTCAGTAGCTCAGTAGCTTTCCCACCTCTGCTATAGTGACAACAGCTTTATATCAACCTGTTCCATTTCTATCTTGTCACCCAAATCTGTAGTAATCAAACGGACTCTCAGACTCAGTGTCCTTTACAAAACACACACATATATATATATCCTATATAGAGACACCTTGTCGGATAATATTCATCTCCTTGTTAAATTGCTTTCAGAGGTTCTGCATCTTCACTGGTTTATGTGGTCCATCCATTGCCTCTGCATGCATATACCCCTGCTGCCTCCACCATCCTGACCTTTGCCATGCACAGAGGAGGGGTATATATATATTAGCAAAAGAAATGGCTGAGCTTCTATCCACTAAATTAAATATGTGCAAGTGTATATATAAATATAGGGGTGCAGCCAAGGACCAAAGTGACCACAATGTAAATACAAGGAACAAAAGAGGTCCGGCGCTCCAAACATACATTAAATAACACTATGTGTCTGCACATAGATAAAAAGGAGGTTTAGTTCACAATATAGCTATATTGGGTTATCTCACCTGCCCAGCATCAAGGCACCTCCTGTAGGTGAGTCCCTATCCATTTGCTATATGTGTACACAGGAGGTCTACCTGCATTTGAATATGTGTACACAGGAGGTCTACCTGCATTTGAATAGCCTGCAGCAGCCATGTTTGGGGAGTGGTCAGACTCCCAAATGAATTTTGCTACTGTTTAGTTTCATTTGGATAGGGACTCACCTACAGGAGGTGCATTGACGCTGGGCAGGTGAGCTTAAATCAATATAGCTATATTGTGAACTAAACCTCCTTCTTATTTATGTGCAGACACATAGTGTTATTACACTCAATTGCAATTTCTTACAGTTACTTTATGTTCCTGAGACTCAAGGTAATATCAGATTCTCTGCTGACAGGGTACATCAACCCTAAGCAATCTGAGCCTTAGGTGATATTCAACCTCACCTCTGTTTATAATTCTTCTCTCTCTGTCCCAGCAGACATTAAACACCTCACTGCACGTTACAACTCTTTCCTAAGGGATTTTTGCTGAAGGATATTACAATATGAACCCCTGAATCTACCTATTCTTCATGACTGTGTGATTCCCCTATTGACACAAAATGTGATTATATGGGGTTACTACATATCCTCTGTACTTAGGGGCACAGGTCACATAGAAATGATCACTAGAAGGATTAAAACATCACAAAAATAACATCATTAAAACATTGTGACAAATGTAAATCCCCTATCCACAGTCTCTGAAGTGCTTTCCTAATTTCTTCCAATGCCATGGGTGGGGCTGGTAGAGAACAAAACTCAAACACAGCTCATTCACAAATTTTCTCTTCCAGACTCCCATCTGCAAACTTTTACAAATCTCGTTTGCATGGTGCGTGGGCAGCCCCTTTGAATGCACTGAAATACGCACAGAATTCTGAATAGGATTGATGAGATTTGATTAAAAATTTCACGTACTGTGCATATGCAGCACATGCTGACAGGTGATTTCCATAGGTGATAAGGAAATTGCTTGTCTTTGTCTGAAATGGGCCTTTGTTTTGAAGCATGTCTGGAATCTGCATCTGAAAGAAAGTGTTTTTCCACAGCTGCTATTTTGGAGGTCTTAAGGTGTGCCTCTTTAGGTGAGTTAGCTCTCAATTTGAAAACACATGATATGTGACCCAATATAGGAACTCTTACTGTAAGTGTTAGGTCATCGCATAAGAAAGACCTTTATAGTGGCTGGTGACTTGTCATGTATTTGCAATTGTGTGTAACCAACTTTTCTGCATTTTATTTTACAGATACTTTGCTGTAATTACTTATTAGTCGGGGGCAGTGTTTCTGGGGCATTTTCTTTCCTTTGTTTCTGTTAAAGCAAATAAATCCTGACTTGGGTGTGGGTCTCTGGTTAGAACGGCCCTATTTCGATATTTCGAGGAGGCATTGCAATCGATCCACTGAGCACTGCGCATTCGGAGCTCTGAAAAGTAATTAAAAAAAAAACCCCACTCCTTTTCCTAATTCTAATTCTAACTCTCCCCTCTCACTAACCTAACCCTAACCCTCCTTTCCTGGCAGCCTGATCCTAACCTTCCCATCCTGGCAGTCTGTCCCTAACCCACCATCTCCCACAACCTGACCCTAATTGTCCCTTCCCTGCAGTCTGTCCCTAATCCTCCATCTCTCGCAGCCTGACCCTAACCCTCCCTCCCCTGCAGCCTGACCCTAACCCTCTCTGCCCTGCATGGAGAGGTTACTCACCTTTACTCACCGGCAACAGCAGAGGCGTCGGAAGGATATCAGCGGCGGCGGGATCTCTGAATGTAAATGGGTGAAGTAAGCCGATCGGCATACTCGCCCATTTTAAAAATAAAAGTAGAAAATGGTAAGTATGCGAAAATGGGACATCCGAAAAGGAACTTTCGGATGTCCCATTTTCGCAAATCAGGCATTCTCGCCGGAGAATGCAACCGGACTTTCACACACCTGTCTAAATTAAATTATAAATTTATTTGAACAACCACCATTTTGTGTATTTTTAGATACAGCAGAAGAGGTTGCTTAGCACACTTTTACTGTACTATGGAGTATGGAGTATGTAAGTATGGAGGATTGGATCCTGAGGACCCAGATC
>WWET01006923.1:30849-55571 GCA_011038615.1 Limnodynastes dumerilii | reverse complement strand
AGGGTTAATGTAAGCACTGTAATTTTTTGTAGTCTGTCTCTCTTTGCACGGGAGGCCAGGGCAATAAGCTGCCCTCGTATGACCGCTTTATGGGCATCCCACAGAGTCATGGGGGAAATGTCCGTAGTAGAATTAAGGTCAAAATAGTCTGATAGGTTGGTCTGTAGTTGTTGGGTAAAGGTTATGTCATGTAGAAGGGACTCGTTAATATGCCAGGTGGCTAGGGATGGTTTGAGAGCCAGGCCTGAGAGGTCTGCAGCAACTGGAGCGTGATCAGACCAGGTACGTGGGAGGATAAATACATCCTGAAGTTTGAGGGTTAGGTCATGGCTGAGCAGGATCATGTCTATGCGAGACTAGGATTGAAAGGTGGGAGTATAGAAGGTGTAATCTCTAGCTAGAGGTTCACGGACACGCCATATGTTATACAAGTTATGGAGTTTGAGAAATGCTTGTAGAGCTTGTAGAGATTTTTACGTGAGTTGCTGGGAGATGGTGGAGAGCGAGCTGTAGTAGACTTATCCTGAGTGGGGAAAAGGGGAGAGTTAAAGTCACCCACAACAATGAGTTCCCCTCGGTGATGGAGAGAGATGAGGGAGCCCAGCTTACGGAAAAATTGGGGTTGTTCTTGATTCGGAGCATAAATATTAACCAGTGTGCAAGGCAGGTGGTTAAGTGTCCCTATGAGGATGAGGGACCGACCCTCTGGGTCCCAGTGGACGTCAGCAAGTTCAAAATTGAGGTATTTAGATATCAGAATAGCAACCCTGCCCCCCCCCCCGTTTCTTTTATCTGGCATCACAAGCATGGAACGTGGTGGGAAATTTCTTTGTTCTATGCTCTGGGTGTAAGATTTTCAGAAAATGTGTTTCTTGTATAAAGGCTATATCAGCTTTAAGGGAGGTTAAAGAGGAAAGAAGTTTGGATTGCTTCAAGGGAGAGTTATGACCCTTTTTGTTATAAGATATTGCGCATAAGGCCATAGGTAGTATAGATTAGAAAGATCAATAAAAATATGTAGTTTCAGAAGTGTCAAGATGGGTAGTGGGGTAGGGGAATGATAACGGGTGACGACCCTTTAGGGGGGTTGGGGGGAAGGGAAGCGTGGCAGTACGAGGTGTATTTCGGCTGCCCTTGGTGCCAGTAATGGGAAAAAAACATCCTAAAAGGATGTGGGGTTAAGGG
The DNA here is from genome assembly GCA_011038615.1 of Limnodynastes dumerilii. Classification (NCBI taxonomy): domain Eukaryota; kingdom Metazoa; phylum Chordata; class Amphibia; order Anura; family Limnodynastidae; genus Limnodynastes; species Limnodynastes dumerilii. The sequence goes on along the minus strand of WWET01006923.1, from coordinate 54,386 downwards.
TAACTGGCAAGGAGCCATGTAGCTCTAGGGGTAAAGGTCTGAGCAAACCAGTAAGTGCGGAGGGACGAACGGGAAGTACTTTCAGCTGGCGTGGGTGTGAGGTAGTGATGAGAAGAGCACGGAAAAGAAATGGGCTCCACAGGTATGTTAATTACGCAGGAGGGACACTGTGGAGAGAAGTAGAACTTTTCAAACATAAACATTGAACATATAACAAACTATGAAGTATAAACAGTACAAATGTTAGAAGTTGCCTTTGTTGCTATAGAGACGCATACAAGAAAAAAACAAAACAAAAACAACAAGAAGCAAAACAAGATTGTCTAAGCTGGAAGTCTCAGTTTGAGAAATCTAAAAGTAAGAAAGTATACAAAACAGTCAAATGTTCCATGCAGGGTTAAGGAAGTTGGATGTTGCAGTGGAGACCAATACTTGGCTAAGATGATGGTAGTCATGGATTAGCTGGACGGTGCCTAGGGGTTCGAGGAACTGTAAACCATTCTCTCAGCAAAAGTCCTGGACCATCGGGGGGAGGTGGCGCTGAAGAGGATGAGGGTGCAGTGTTGGTCTGGGGGAGTCAGCCCCAGACGACGAAGAAGGCCTTGTGTCTCATGAATATTCCTTGCTACCAGTTGTTGGTTCTGATGCCAAACCATAAGTCGGAATGGGAAGCTCCAGTGATACTGGATGTTATTGGTAGACAGAATAGAAGTGATGGGGTGGAATTCTCTTCTTTTGGCCAGGGTAGAGGTGGCCAGATCTTGGATGATGTGAAGGGTACTTCCTTCATAAGAGATAGTTTGAGCTTGTCCGGCACCCTTGAGAATTGCTTCATTTGTTGTGAAGTAATGAACACAGAGTATGACGTCTTGATACATTGCTGGATCTTGAGAGCATGAACGAAGTGCTCTATGGGCTCTATCCAGAAGAAAGAGACCGTCTTGAATATCTGGAGCAAGTTGGCAAAAAAGGTGTTTCAGGTAAGTTTCTAGCTGGGGAAGTTCAACTGTTTCTGGGATTTCCCGTATGTGGAGGTTGTTGCGCCGTGTACGATTCTTAAATTCCTAAAGATGTTCCTGCATGTCAGACATCTCGCTGCACATGGAGGAGAGAAGCTTGTCTGTGGAATTTTGAGCAGTAACCACATCTTCTAGACACCTCTCGACCTGATCCGTCCTGTTGCCTAGATCTCTAATGTCCGATTTAAGGGCATGGAGAGCAGCTTGTACATCATTATGGACTGAGGAGCGGAGCTCCTTCATCTCGGTGATCAAATTGAGGAAGTCACTCCTTGTGACTGGGGAGTGGTCTTCGTCCTCAAAATCAGAGTCGTCTGGGAAATGGGCAGGACTAGGACGGCAGGATGGATGATCTGGGGTCTTCCCGGAGAAATAGTGGGGAAGACCCTTGGTGCGGGTCTTGTTCGGATGAGGCATTCTAAGAGGAGTTAGGCTGTCTTGTGTCAAATGCTCAGGTGGAGGTTGTAGATATAGGTGTTGTAACAACAGTTGCAGTGAGAGACAGCTATATAGTCTAATCGTCAGCTGATGGCAGTTTAGTTGAAGTATGAGTTAGGTGGAGCACCCATTCATCCCTTGCATGGGAGGAGGCTAGCTAGATCATTAGGACCACAAAAGTACCACTATAAAGAGATGGTGGTGTATACAGTTAGAAGTATAGATCCAGATGTATTTTATAACCTGTTTCTCAGGTTTGTCAGTAAGCAAATGTAGAGTATAAATTTGGTATTAGATAAGATTCCAAAGTGGGTTGGTATGCAGAGAATATTGAGATTTTGTTGTAGTCACTCTGCTGGACGTTAGGTAGCACTCTTGTTTGCTGTGCAGTTATATTCCAAGGGGAGCCACCAGGGGGAGCAGTAAAAGAGGTTTGCTGAATGCAGGAGCAGCAAACAAGGGGTTAAATAGAGCCTACTGTAATGTGGCAGTTAGATATGTAGATGGTATGTAGGCTGATGGCAGGGATGGCAGTGAGGTACACCTACCCCTCTAAACACTGATGTAGAGCAGTGAACCTGGATCCTGCATTTCCTGCAGAGGGGTATTGTGTCTTCTGAGTGGCTGGAGCGAGGAGAGGGCAGTCTGTATTCAGTCAGAGCTTGTCAACCACAGCTAAGATCAGAGGGGAATCCTGACATGTGGATTCAGTGTCAGTGGGCAGCCTCTGAGTCAAGGGAGCAGGTCTTCAGTGCAGGCACAGGAGGGGGAGGAGAGGCCACAAGTACCGGGAGCAGTGTCAGATGCAAGCAGGGCACGCATACACTGGCCGTCTGGACACAGCAGGACAGCGGGCATAGGGCCTCAGATCAGAGAACTCCAAAGTTTTCTAAATTTGTTAATTTATGAAAATATTTAAATTCTATTTTACATTCTATTCTTGGACATTTAGGACCTCCTTCAAGTGAGCCTTTTATATTCATTGAGCATCATTTATTAGTCACCATATCACAATATATTTAATTAGGATGGCTGTAACATAGAATTTCATATTTTCTTTAGAACAAATTGAGTGTTTAATATAATTATATATTATTTTCTAAAAAATGGAAATATTGATTCTTGATGCATAATTTTAAAACCTTCCATTGTTAAATTAAATTGAATATTCGTTTTATTGTTTTTTATTTTATTTATTATGGTAGTCAATTTATATACTAATTAATTAGTTTCTCTGGATAGGCATGACTTGACCTTCTAAACATGAGTCATATTTTACAGTTAACCATTGGTAAATGTTATATCCTCTTTAGAGTTTCTATTAAATAACATCATTTTTTGCCTAACAATAATGTCAGAGATCTGCTTGCCAAAGAATTTTTTTTTTAAGGAAACATGAAGAGCAAGGCCACAGCACAGCAAAATTGTTGAGTATCTCAGCAGTAAAACACTAGTTCCTAGAGGAAAGCATTCTACATTTATTCCATTTTCAGAATACTAAAATTCTATTTTTCATTTTCTTTTTTGACCTGTGGAAACTCCTTGAAATAAGCCACTGAATGTCAGTCCTAAGTCACCCTATGACAATATATAGAATTAGGATGGCTTGTAATTGGAATTTTGGACCGGATTCACAGATGCCTGTTTACTAAGTGTGCGTTTTTACACACGCACGTAGCAAGGCAACACCCATGACATTCCCCTAGTACAGACGGGTTTTCGGTGTCTTACGCCTCCATAGGGCAACCTTAACTCTACTTGTGTACTTATGCACGTATATTAATTCCGTATGTGCGTATTTTACTATTCTCACCCTCAAAAGCCCATTTAAATGCCTCCCCTTTTAAAGTTATATAGAAGTTCAGTTGCAGAAGTATTTTTATATTAGTCAGAGAGGCTTCCTTTAAAAGAAGAGATGATTAAACTATAAATAAAATGCTTTTTTCTGTGGGTATTTTTACCTTTCTCTCAAGCTAATTAATTTTTTTATTATTAAATTGTTTGGAGGCAACAGCTTAAGAAATAGAACTGCTCAGTATTTTGATTGGCTTATAGGTAGAAAAACTTATTGAGAAAAAAACAGAACCTTTGGGAACCACTGTGCTATAATACATACTTGCACAAACAGTAACAGACAATATCATTTTACTATATCATTGTTAAACAGGTCCAGGAAAAGATCAGAAATAGCTCAAAATAATTTTAACAATGTTTACAACTGTTCTAATATACTAAAACATTAAAATCAAATATTTAAAATAGTCACTGAGGGAATATATAATCTGACTAATTAATTGATTGATTGATTGAATGAATGAATGAATGAATGAATGAATGAATGAATAAATGAATTAATGTTTAAAGCCCAGCAGCTAAATGTTTTGATTTAAATGACACATTGAACCTGATCCAGAGTCTCTGACGGTGCCTAATACGGATACGCTATATGTCAGATTAAAAGACTTTGGATAGAAAGTAGGGAAAAGGTTATTTAACCCCCATTTAACCCCCACAGATGGAACTATATGCATTTTTATTAGAAATAACAGGATTTTTATTACTCACCGTAAAATCCATTTCTCTGAGTCCATTGGGGGAGACTGCTAGACAATGGGGTATAGTAGGTGGTCCATGGAGTCAGGGCATTTCAGACTTGAAAGTGTTAATTGGATACTCCTCCCCTACTATGCCCCTGTCCAGTTGATTGAAAAGTAAGCCCCAAAGAGAGGGCATAATCAGAATTTACAAACTCTATTTTATAAACCTGTCAGAGCCCGGGAGGGAATGCAGTGTCCTCCAATGGACTCAAAGAATTTGATATTATGGTGAGTAATAAAAAACCTGTTTTCTCTTACTTCCATTGGAGAACACTGCTAGACAATGTGGACATACCAAAGCCATCCCTAAGGAAGGGAATGCTCTGCAACAGCTGTTTTCAAGACTCTGCACCCAAAACTGGCAACTCTACCTCGACATGCTAACAATGAAGCTCCAACCTCCCTAGGAGAGTGAGCCCTCTCCTAGGGAGAGTGCTCATGCGGAATCGGTCTGTTAGTCAGAACGTATTCCTGAGTAATTGTAGAAGTAATTCACCAAGAAAGTGAAAACTTAGAGACCAGTCAACCACATTTGCCTCCTTTATATATAACAGAAAAGGTATTCTGTTTCCCTAACAGAACCAGTTTGGTCCACCTAGCACAGCAATGGCCGGACTACATCTAGGCCACGCCAAGAAGAGTCCGAGGGTGAGAAAAAAACTGGAACCCCTATTACGTGGCTTAGGTGGAATACGAGATAAGGCACTATGCGTGAAATAAGGATTAGTGCATAGCTCCGCCCTATCCCGACTGGCAAATCAGACAAGAAAAAGGGGGGCCACAACCCAACCTTCCTATTTCTGATACATGCTGAGTAGAGGAAAACAGGCAATAGATTTCCAGGTAAAGAATGCACGCTCTCTAACTCTGGCAGAAAGGACAGACAGTGAGGGTCAACCCTGCCCGCGGTGGTCTCTTGATTCTATTGATTCCGAATAATCGAAAATCTCCTTGGTAAGGACCTGTAGCACCAATGACAGATTCCACAGTTCAAATGGATGCAAAAGAAAAAAAATGGGGGTTGAACAAGCAGTACACCCTGTATAAGAGTGTGGACATCCAAAAAAATTAGCAATTTTTCTGGAAACAGATCAATCAGGCCTCCAGCTGCATCTTTAAAGATGCCACACAAAGGTCCTCATCCAGCCGCACTAACACCTGGGAAAATTAAACAGGAGTAGTGTGAAATCATTGTGATTTATACCACTGGATGTAAGACTTTCAAACCCTCAAATAGTTTGCCAATGAAAAAGGCTTCCTAGCCCTAATCATGGTGCTGATGACACCTAAAAAGAAACCTATGAATCCAAGAAAGAAAATCTCAGCAGCCACGTCATTAAAGTAAGCTAACTTAAGTCTTGGCCAAGGATTGGTCCTTGAGACAGAAGGTCTGGTCTCAGAGGTGACCGGTAGGAAGGAACAGCAGACATAAAGAGTATGTCTGAATCCCTTTGATCAGCTAATTTAATCCAGAGCCCCAATAAAGGTGTCTACCCCTTCTCTCTTCCACTTCTTTTAAACTCTCGGAAGCATAGAAAGTGGAGGAAATAGATACCCTAGCCAAAACTGCCATTGAAAAGGACATTGCGTCATTGAATCCTGTGACTGGATCTCTGGCTTTCACATAGAAGAGAGTTCCTTCAACATGCTCTAAGATGTATCTTTGGAGGATCCCAACGGTGCACTAGAAGATTTAATACCTCCTTGTGCAGAGGCCCCCTTTCCCACCTGAAAACTGAGACTACTGAGAGAATTGTAATTTACATTTTTTATTCATGGATAAAGGATGACAACAAACCTGAAATGTGACGTTCTGCTCAAACCATGATCTGAGCGGTCTCTTTCATGGCCTTTGCACTGCGTGTTCCTTCCTAAAGGATGAGGCACGCCACTTCTGTCACGTTGTCAAGCTGATCTCTTGTTGTATAAAAGAGTTCCGGCTGGATTAGACCTCATTAGACTGCTCGAAAAATATTAACATAAATATATATATATATATATATATATCGTGACGTTCTGCTCAAACCATGATCTGAATGGTCTCTTTCATGGCCCTTGCACTGTGTATTCCTCCCTGAAGGATGAGGCACGCCACTGCTGTCACGTTTTCAGAATAAACTCTTATGGGCTTGTTGTATAAAAGAGTTCCGGCTGGATTAGACATCAGTAGACTGCTCAAAAAATATTAACATATATATATAGGCAGATAGGCTTTGTGGGGAAAACAAAGACCCTAAAGCTTGTGATCTCTAATGACTAGCCCCCAACCCGTGGTAATTAAGGTCCACCCCCTAGACTGTAGGGACAGATTGTTGGAGGGGTGACATGAGCATCTACCATCCTGGGGAGTGGCAATTTAGCTCTGACAACTTGCTAATTTGTCGAAATGTAGGTTGGACCTGAACTATTTTTGTAAGAGTCTTCATTGGAAGATCCTCAAATGAAACAGGGCGTACGGAACTGCCTCAAAGACCGAGGCCATAGTTCCTAGGAGTCTCATATCCTCCAGAAACGTCTCTTTCCAGAAAGAATCTGGTCTTGTTGAAAAACTACTCGCTGATGCCTGGTGTAGAAAGGATCGCATTCTCTGAGCTAGAGTTTAAGGATGATTTCTGGTGTTTGAGACTCCACTCGTGAGATTTCAAAAAATCTCATGGCTCATACTAGGTGCTTGGTTAGGATGAAGAAGGAAGAAGCCTTTAAGCTTTTGCAGCTGCCTGTGCCGAGATCTGAACCGATGACCTGCTGCACCAGGGGCGGTTTAAATAAATACCCCAACCTCTCTGCTTTCTCTTTGTCAGTGGGGGTGGTAAACCCCCCAAACCGAAAATGATTTCCTACAATTGTGAAACGCAGCAGTATTGATGACTCACCCAAATAGGGTGCTAAGGAACTTCTCTGAACCTGTTCGGGCTCTTTAGATTTAGGACTGTCCCCCTTATTAACCCAAAAACTATTTGTGCAGAGAAGGGACCTGAATTTAAAAGATTTGTGGATACCATCTGGGATGAGTGGCATCAAGGGGATGCCTGTCCCACCTATTCAGATACATTTCTGATGTGTTCTGCCAAAAGGAACTGGTCCAAACTCGGTCTGCTTTCCTATAATACTTTGGCTACTCATACCTGAATGGCCTTAATGACCTAAGTCATAGAAAACTGTCTAACTCAGGGGCCGGCAACCCGCGGCTCTGGAGCCGCATGCGACTCTTTCAGCCATTGATGCAGCTCCCTCCAGTCCCTCCAGTCTACAAGTGCAGCAGTTCATTGGATCTAAGGCCCCAGATTTCATTGCGCACAAGGAGAACAGAGATCCGTGGCCTCTGATCTCCTTGCGCACCTCCAATGACGTCACCGGGGCCTTCTGTTAAAATCCCGCGTCGCATCTCGCAGGGTTTTGACAGTCGACAGCGGGAGAAGCAGCAGCGCGGGAGAATTGGCAGTGCGGAAGAAGTGAGTGACGCAGCAAATCCTAGGTAAGTATTCTGACTTCTGTTAGCAGCAGCTAAACACAGGTATCTGATGGGAATACTTGGATGGAACTGGAAACATGATGGAAATACTAAGGGGAGCTGGACACATGATGGAAATACTTGAATGGAGCTGGACTTATGATGGGAATACTTGGATGGAGCTGGACACATGATGGGAATATTAAGGGGAGCTGGGCACATGATGGGAATACTAAGGGGAACTGGACACATGATGGAAATTCTTGGATGGAGCTGGACACATGATGGGAATACTTGGATGGTGCTAGACACCTGATGGGAATACTAAGGGGAGCTGGACACATGATGGGAATACTTGGATGGAGCTGGACACATGATGGGAATATTAAGGGGAGCTGGGCACATGATGGGAATACTAAGGGGAGCTGGGCACATGATGGGAATACTAAGGGGAGCTGAACACATGATGGGAATACTGTATGGAGCTGGACCCATAATGGGAATACTAAGGGGAGCTGGGCACATGATGGGAATACACTATAGTTTTTTTTTATACATAACATAATGTTAAAAAACGATATATGTAGGGTTATCTTTATTTTAGATCTCAAAAGAGTTTTGTGGCTCCCGAGAAATTTTTTTCTGGGGGAAATGGGTCCAAATGGCTCTTTGTGTGTTAAAGGTTGCCTACCCCTGGTCTAACTAAAGAGTCTGACGCTGTGTAGACATTTTTGTCAGTTGTGTCTTTAAGAGAAAACTGCCCACTGCACCAGAATAACCTGTAGACAATTAAGGAGTCAACCACTGGAGCCGTCTCAGTGCTGTCAGCAGGCCGAGAAGCAAGACAGATGGACTCAGCCAGGATTCTTAGGCTGGCTGGATTTCAACCAGTGCCTTTTGATGCATTGGGGGTGGGTATCTACCACTACACCATAGGCTTCCCCTCTGTATTGGGGGGGTGGGTTCTCTACCTCCCATTAACAGTTTCCTCTGGAAATAAGGGATAAAGAGAGTGAACCTTAGCCGGTACACTAAATTTCTTATCTGTTTTTAAGCTTCCAACAGAACCTCCATAATTTGAGGAGGGGACAGAAGGACATTAGTTGTCGCTTCTGCTTTTTTAAAAACAGGGAAAACCCAGCAGCCTCAAAGGTCTCTGGTTCCGAATCACCCAAGGTATTACGGATAGTAGACACTAAGGGGTATATTTACAAAAGGCGATTTTTGACACTAATTTCAATTCGCGGCAAGTAGCCGCGATATTCAGGCGATTTGCAGCGTTAATTCACCGAATTCACTAAGCTGCAAATTGCCTGCAAATTTTTTAAACTCCTGCGAGATTCGGCGCTTTTGCAAGGGGTAAATAGCGGTGCTTTTCTATAGAGAAGCACCGCGATTTGTCCGTTAAAAATCGCGGCAACTCGTGGGAATTTAAAAAATAAAAAACCAAGTGCAGCATGGTTGAAAGCCTTAGCCATGCAGTGCTGATAGAACTACAAGGCTAAGCATTGCTTAGCCTTGTAGTAATAACAGCGTGAGCATGGTAAGGCTTCTAACCATGCAGCGCTGTGTGTGTTGTGCGTGTAACCAAAAAACAAACATACATTTAAACATTAATCAAAGTGTAAATGTAACCAAACATTTTCACTGACTAATAATGTCCCCTAATGTTTGCACTTATCACCGTTGGCCATCGTGTCCTATACTTACTGTGTATGAATGCAGTGTGTGGTGTATTAAAATAATAAAAGTTTTTGTTACTCACCGTTTGCTGTAATCTTTCTTGGGAAGACTTGCTTGCAGAGTAGAATCTTCTTTAGTTGATTGTCGTCCGGTTGATTGCAGTCACTTCTCCGTTGTTCTGGTCCAGTCCTCTGCCTCTTTGGTACTTGACATGGTGGGGACAAGCTCCTCTTCTTCTCCTGTGCTGCTCCTAATGACCATTCGGTTGCTAGGGAGCAACCTTTTATATAAGCGATGACGTCAGTTACACTCAAGCCTGAGTTGCATAGCAGAGACTAGAACACTTTCTGTATTGTATAGTGGTGATTATGATTTACTTTCTTTTATTGTGGATACAAATTTGTGTTTTATGACACTTACTGTAATCTAGGATGATCACTGTGTTAAATTGTTAAAAAAGGGTGCAAATTTTAAGTTCGCAGGGTAGTGCCGAACACCCTAGCACCGTCCCTGACCACCCTGTTTAGACTTGTTAGCCTTGGAGGTAGAGTGGTATTAGTGTTCTAAGGAGACGACCTCAAAACATTTTTCCATATCCCAGATATATGTGTAGTGGGGGTTAGGAGTACCTCCCTCCCAAGATGTTGAAGACAAAGGGTTGGATCCAGACTTATTTAAGTGCCTGAACTTAGTTACTCCTGGGCTAAACCATGTTGATTACAGAGTGAGTGGAGTTAATTGTATTCTTTGCATGCAGGGATATATCTTTGAATTGCTTATTACACACAGATACTGGCCAGCTTTACTATTACACTGTTATTTAGACTTGGGATAGGAAACTCCACCTCTCAACTCTAATACTGTTTGCAACAGATGAAATATGACTCCCCTGCAATCAACATGGTTTAGCCCAGGAGTAACTAAGTTCAAGCACTTAACTAGGTCTGGATCCAGCCCAAAGTGTCTCTAAGAAGTACACACTTCACTTTTGTTTTACCCCATTTATAATTCATAAAGGATTGCTAGAATCATGCACTTCTACTTAGTGTTTGCCAGATACCGTATGCTGCTTTTACTCCAGCACTTATAATTTCCCTCTTTATTATTGGAGAATAATGTTGGCTTCATGTCTAGGAACCAATAAATGAAAAGAGTATCCCTTACTATACACAAAAGTTTTAAACTTACAATGTTGCTCACAGTACTACCATGAGCAAACTTAATGGTAGTCCCAGAAAAGTATAGAATGCCACAGATCTACACATTTTAGCAGTCACTGCTTCTGGGTCCTTCTAAGTAAGATGACTGTTAAAAGTTTATGGCAACCTGGTCCTAGGGGTATATTTACAAAACGCGATTTGTTAAAAATAGCCTAAAATCGCATGAGTTTGCTGTGAATTTCAAATCACTGTATTCACAAAAGCTAAACTTACGTAAGTTTAAGCCAGGGGTAGGCAACCTTTAACACTCAAAGAGCCATTTGGACCCATTTCCCCCAGAAAAAAATTCAAAACTCTTGACATCTAAAATAAAGATAACCCTACATATATTGTTTTTTACCTTTATGCTATGTATAAAAAACTATAGTGTATTCCCATCTTGTGCCCAGCTCCCCTTAGTATTCCCATCATGTGCCCAGCTCCCCTTAGTATTCCCATCATGTGTCCAGCTCCATCGAAGTATTCCCATCATGTGTCCAGCTCCCCTTAATATTCCCATCATGTGTCATGCTCTATCCAAGTATTCCAATCGTGTCCGCACCCCTTAATATTCCCATCATGTGTCCAGCTCCCCTTAGTATTCCCATTATGTTTCCAGCTCCCCTTAGTATTCCCATCATGTGCCCAGCTCCCCTTAATATTCCCATCATGTGTCCCGCTCCATCCAAGCATTCCCATCATGTGTCCAGTTCCATACAAGTATTCCCATCATGTGTACAGCTCCCCTTAGTATTCCCATCAGATGTCCAGCTCCATCCAAGTATTCCCATCATGTGTCCAGCTCCACCCAAGTATTCCCATCATATGTTCAGCTCCAGCCTCGTATTCCTATCATGTGTCCAGCTCCCCCCCCCAGTATTCCCATCAGATACCTGTGTTCAGCTGCTGCTAACAGAAGTCAGAATACTTACCTAGGCTTTTGTGCATCACTCCCTTCTTCCACACTGCCAATTCTCCCGCGCTGCCAATTCTCCCGTTGCCGACTGTCAAAACCCTGCGAGATGCGACGCGGGATTTTAACAGAAGGCCGCGGTGACGTCATTGGAGGTGCGCAAGGAGATCGGAGGCCACGGATCTCTGTTCTCCTTGCGCGCAATGAAATCTGGGACTTCAGATCCACTGAACTGCTGAACTTGTAGACTGGAGGGACTGGAGGGAGCCGCATCTGACGGCCACGGGTTGCCGACCCCTGTACTAAACCAATTGGCCACGTTGTTCCATTCCACTGGTGGGGCGTCCCCGATGACTGCAAAGCGGCGCCGACTCAGAGGCGTCCCACTGTAACCATGGTAACCCAGCTCCTCATGATGACATGTGTTCTATGCAAAAATACAAAGTTACAACTTTGCAGTGAAAATTAAAAAAGTATCTGTTACATGATAGATCAGAAAAAAGTGTGAAAGTGGTGAGGGGAAGTAAAAACCAAGATTAAAAACAAAATCCCACAGATCCGATTATTGGGGAAGGCATATGGGGAAATGAATATAGCGGGCTAGGTGGGTCCGCGTATAAGATTGCATATACGCAATCTACGTTGCAACAAGAAATGTAGATGACATTAGAAAATTACTGCGCATGTGCAGTAGCACAAATCGGAAAACTCTGGGTGCATATGCAATATTTCAATCATGTGTCTCCATCTCCCTAGTACCCCATCATGTCTCTCCATCCCCCAGTATACCCCATCATGTCTTTTCAGTCCCCCAGTATTCCCCATCATGTCTCTTCAGTCCCCCAATATTTCCAATCATGTCTCTTCAGGTCCCAATATTTCCATTTTGGGAAGCGGATGGGAGGTCCTGTGGGCTGCTGCAGGCTGATTCTGCCTGTAACACAATGAATGGAGGGCAGAGGGCATCTCAGTGGGCAGAGTGGGGAGTGTGGGGGTGAGTGCTTTTTCAGCCTGGTGCCACCCTGCACCGCATCCCCTCACCTTCTTAATCGCTGCTTAAGAGTACTAGCCCTACTTAAGGGTACTTATGCAAGTCTCTTGTGTGAGTTCTCTTAACAAATAACATCAGCACATGAATGGAAGAACTTCCGTGGAATAAGCCAGCCCTTCAAATCTGCATGCCAAAACCCAGCCACACAGGCGGGGTTAGGCATGGTAATGTAGCACCGGAGATGGGGAGAAGACACTTAAGTGTTCAGAACTCCGTAAAAAGGAGGGGAGTGACAGGGATGCACTCCCCTCCTCCATGCCTACTTAGAGATTTCCATGTGGACATAAATCCCACAGAGATCTTAATCAGGGTCTAAGCACCAATTTCACACGGAAGTGTGAGATCCATAGGTGCAGATACGCATGTGTCCGCACCTACCTGTCCAGTCCTGTCCCCCATCCTACCTGTTTTTAGGTGCCCAATGACACTTATGAGTGCCATAGGCTACCTTAAGATCCTGTGCGTATTTTCTCAAATATTAAGTAGGGAAAATACGCACAGACATGTAAAGCACCTCCCTCCCTGCCTAATCTAAATGGGTACCCCCACCCACTTCACCTAACTTCCTACTGAAGCTGCAGTAGCACACCTACTCTTACCTAAAAAACTGTGTGCGATCTTTAAAGAGCCAATCTATGTGCTTAACTGCTATGTAGATTGCATAGTTTATATGACTGTGAATGTTCACAGCAAAACCACTTAAAAATATGCACCTAAGAAACATCAGCTTGTTAGATGTAAATCAGGCTTTAAGTGTTTAAACATGCCCCTAGTATAGAATTTGAATAGATTGCCCTCCAACCTTGCATACGCAACATATATTTCCCACCAGTCCTGCCGCCCAGTTCTGTGCTGTAAATCTGAGTTTTCAATTGCAATGTGTGGAAACCACCCACATCTGGATGCCGTCCAAGAATATAGTGATAAGCTATAGAAGGGGTCTTTCATACTGTATATAAGAAAATTAGATATACAGTATATAAGCCAGGGGAATCCAAATATAAATAATGTTATCCCCTATGTCACTCCTACAAACTACCATTCCCAGAAGCATATTAACCAAAGCAAATGTGTCTAAAATGGCTTTAGTAAGTCTAGAAGCCTCCGCTGGCAGGGCCTGTGAGATTATTAAGACATTATAAATGTAAACACAAACAGATTAGTAGAGAGAACAGGGGAAAGAAGGGAACATATGACAACAAAAAGAAAAGAAGAGAGAGGGAAGAGAGGAAAGGAGATAAAATTACGATAAGTGTACTGGAGAAGGTACAACACCATTAGGATTTTAATCTATTAAGCCACACTTCTAACCTTTTTTGAGTATGTCTGTTTTATTAAACAATGTAAACAAATACAGCTTCTACTGGTATTCAATAAACAACATTTTATTTTCATAATTTTCTTCATAAAGGACAGGTCCAGAGTTACAATATAAGAAAAAAACAGGTAGAATAATGCACCTGAGAAAAACCATGCTGAACTGCAAATATTATCTGTGGCAAACAGTATTAAGGTTGATAAGTGATCTGATCAGTATCTGTGTGCAATAAGCAAAAGTAAAGAATTCTATCTGCATGCAAAGAAGAAATAAACTTGCCTGCTTTGATTATTTAACATAATTTTGTCCAGGTGTAATATTCCACCTGTTTTCCTCTTATTTTCAAACTCTGAATCCGGCCCAAAGTGGTACCCCTTGTTTATGTTTATGTGTGGACTTTTTTAGAGGAAGGGAAAGTACTATCCCCTATGGTCAGTCATATCTATCTGACTTATAATCAGCAAAATATCTGTTAGGGACCCAATTAAATTTTTCATGTTCTGAGCACATTCAGTTTTTAAATTTTAAATGTTTTTAAATCTTGGCACATAAAAGCAGATGTGGATATACATAGGGCTGATCTAAATACCACATTGATTATAGTGTACATTTTACCAATATATACTGTTCTGTATTAACAGGTTGCTGTGGACTTTCAGGAGAAATGGTACAGGTAAGTCTTAAAAAGAACACTAGTAAAACTGAAAATGATAGCTCAATTTTCTAACCTAGATGCTGTATTTTCAGAATGGATATTACTGGGAAATCGGTTGTAACATATGTACCTGTGATGGAAAGACTGGAAATGTAAACTGTGCACCTTATCAGTGTGACAAAGAAATAGTCTGCAGAGAAAATGAAAGAAAGGTGTTTGGAGATCCAAAGCAGTCGGGAGAGTCATGCTGTGGATATTGTGGTACTTTTCTTTAGACTATCTATAAGTACTGTTTTAAAAAGACATGTCAGGTGCACAGCATAATGAATGTGGATGTCAATTTAGTGCATAAGCCAATAGACTCCTTTTTGCCCATTTCTAAATCATGGGCGATTTTTTTAAAAGATAGCTGCCTTTTCAAAATCACCATTTTTAAGATTGCCATGGTGATTTTGAAGAGGCAAAATATATAAATCGCTGGATTTATTAAGCGCCATTTAGTAAAGTTGCGGCAATATTGGCATTAAAAAATCACCATTCGAATGTGCAGGTCGTGAGTGTCAATTTGATTTAAATTGATACTCACTTTGAAAATAAAATATATGAAAAACAGAATAAAAATTATGAAAAAAGTTTAGTTTGCTTTACTAAAAAAGTTTTTAAAAAGCTTTTTCTCATGTAAAAATTTATAGCGCAGCATGCCATTAACACTTAGCATGCTGTCACATATAGCACTAGATGGCACAGCATGCCCATGTGTTGCAGGGCATGCTGTGAATTATAGTACCATAAGCGGCAGCATACCAAGTGTTGATGGCATGCCGGGTCATGGATAATGTGGCTGCACCTACTTATGTAAACCACAATTAAATTGTGTGCATTTAATGTAAAGATTACCCCTATAAAAAGTTCCCCAAAAACATTAAATGAATAATGTGTCCCGATAGCTATTAATCAACACTGTGCCCTGATACCTAATAATCCATAAAGTTCCCTGATACATATTAATGCATAATGTGCCACAATAATATTTTTTAAGATTAAAACAGAGCTGCCATCAACATTGTAAATAAAAAAAATATTAAAAAAACTTCCTACTTACATTTTTGAAGCCAGAACTTGATTGCAGAGATCAGGTGTTTCGGTCCATCTTCTGTTTGCAGGATCCCTCAGTTGACTATTTAAACCTTCAAAAACCACCACACATCACTGGAGATTATAAATCGCCTGCACAAAGAGTCCTTTATTAAATCTGACAGTTTGGCTCCCTAAAAACTGCAATGATGTGCAACTGTTTATAAACACTGCTTTACTCACCCAAAAGTAAATTCGATCCCTAATGTGTTATTTTTGTAAATAAAGTATATTTTAGCTCTGTTCTAATATAACCAAACAAATTCATAGATAATTTTACTACAAATATTACAAACAAAGGCCCTTATTCTAACTTCTTATTAGTTTGCTCATGGATCTTTGATTATCAGATTTGTGGGTTGTGCATTCACAGGGCTGTAATATTTATACATTCATTTGATCGCTCCATTAAACTCTCCTATCACATTAGCTGACTTTAAAATAGTCTTACCCTGCCTTAAGCTTTCTGACCCATGTAAATATAAAATGGTAGCAGTTTGAAAGTCTGGATTGGTACACAATATGTCAGCATGTCTATACTGTACATTGTAATACCAAAAACTGCCCATTTGCAATCTCAACCAGGCCCACTTTATGGCAGCAGTCAGAAGTAACATTGTTCGGGAGTCTTGATAGGGCAAATTACATGCTATATTCAAACACATAGAAATTAGGGGGAAATTTGCAGCTAGGATTTGAGCCAAAGTAATTTACACTGATTAACAAATAAAATATATTAAATAATTTAAAAAAATAGTTTCAACTGTTATTACAAAATAATGACTATAGTGCTCTAATTTTTTTTTTCTTAACAAACAGAACCTCTGACATGCAAACACAATGGAACCGATTATAAAGTAAGTTATATATCAGTCAGATGGCACTTTTTTTCTGTTGCAATTTTGTGGACTTTTTCAATATCTCTGCACAATAGACCCAAATGGTCCAATTTCTAATTATTAGTTCACTGCACGCTTGTCATAAAACAAAGGACTTACTGCGTGAGAGGTCGTCTGTCCGCAGCACTTTCTAGCCGTGCCTGCACTGTGTCTTCACGGAGGTGCCACTCTCCATAGTGGCAGCCTCCTGCTCAGTGTCCTGTGTGTCTCTGGCGGTGCCTCGGTGCTAAGCTCCGGTACATGGGCGCTGCAATCTGGATTTGGTCACCTGACATGCCCAGCCAATCGGATCCAAGATGTGTTAACCACATGACCAGGCCATCGGCACCCTATTTAAACTAGAAGCACAGTGTAACCTGTGCTAGAACAACTTGCTTATTCAAGGTGCCTGGTTGCTACCACTACCCTCAGATAGCCTGTCAAGTTCAGATCCAGTCCTGGGGCAAGATTTACTAAACTCAAGATTGTCAAAATCGCCACTGTTTGCTATTTTTTAGTGGCGATTTTGAAATCTCAGATTTACTAAAGGCGATTTTCCTATTAAATCGCCAGAGATTAATTTTTTTCTAAATCACCGTTATTAAGCTATCTCTGGCAATTTTTCCCATGTATGAGATGAAAATCTCATATTTACTAAACTGCTAGTTGTAAACTCGCTGTAGAATGGGACTACAAATCACCAGCGATAAAAGAGGTGGGGGTGAGTGTCGATTTCATTGAAATCGGCACTCACCCCCTGAAAAAAAACCATCTGCCTAGTTTAAAAATACTTACTTTCTACTTAACAGTGTTGCCACGGCTGCAAATTAACCCTTACCATGATGTGCCATATAGTCCAATATGCAGCAGCATGGCAAGGGTTAACAGCATGAGACGGCACACCAAATCACCCTGACCCTAAAAGACATGAACCACTATCCCCCGATCCTAAAATAAATGTAAAAATGTCCCCCTTTACTACATTAAATAACTAACTTTCCTCCGTGCACTATATAATTAAACAAATGTCCTTGCCTTAAATATAATTAAATAAATGTCCTCCGTGCACTATATAAATAAATAAATGTCCTCCGCCTGAAATATAAATATATAAATGTCCCCCAGCTAATAAATACATCAATAAGTGCCCATAAATAAATGTTCCCCAGCTATTCCATAAATTAATAAGTGCCCTCCGTATAAGAAATTAATAAATAAATGTTCACCAGCTATTCCATAAATCAATAAGTGGCCTCCGTATAAGAAATAAATAAGTAAATGTCTGAATATCATTTATCCCGCTGCATAAATGATTGCATATTAAACAAATAGTCAAACATTAAAATCTGTCTAATACTCACGTTTCTGAAGTCTTCTGTCTTGCCAGGCGACTTTCTGCAGGCTGGATACTTCTCTTCTTCATGAAGGTCCGCGGGAGCAGCTCCGGCATCTTCAGAATGAATGAATCCATTCTGTAAAGGACAGAGTGGATTAATTCGCCGGAGGGAAATTGAAGATGCCGGAGCTGCTCCTGCGGACCTTCATGAAGAAGAGAAGGATCCAGCCTGCAGAACGTCGCCTGGCAAGACAGAAGACTTCAGAAACGTGAGTATTAGACAGAATTTAATGTTTGACTATTTGTTTAATATGCAATCATTTATGCAGCGGGATAAATGATATTCAGACATTTACTTATTTATTTCTTATACGGAGGCCACTTATTGATTTATGGAATAGCTGGTGAACATTTATTTATTTATTTCTTATACGGAGAGCACTTATTGTTTAATGGAATAGCTGGGGAACATTTATTTATTTATTGTACAGGCGGAGGATGTTTATTTATGTATTGTACGGGCGGAGGACATTTATTTATGTATTGTACAGGCGGAGGATATTTATTTAATTATATAGTGCACAGAGGAAAGTTAGTTATTTAATGTAGTAAAGGGGGACATTTTTACATTTATTTTAGGATCGGGGGATAGTGGTTCATGTCTTTTAGGTTCAGGGTGATTTGGTATGCCGTCTCGTACTGTTAACCTTTGCCATGCTGCTGCATATGAGACTATATGGCACAGCATGGTAAGGGGCAATAGGTAGCTGCGGCAGCCATTTTTTTACACTCATTCTACAGCGATGTCTGGCCATTTTAAAAGGGTTCATCTGCCGCAATTACAAGCTTAATCGTTGCAAATAAACCCTTTCAAAATTGACAGACATCGCTGTAGTTTTGAAAATGCTGGACATAAATCGACCATAGTAAATTCAGCGATTTAAAGTGGAAAAACTCTGGCGATGTCCAGCAATTTTAAATGGCGATTTCAACTCGACCTTGGTAAATCTAGCCACTGGTCAAGTACAGTTCAGGTCAAATCTGTCTAGTCCAGATCCAGTCCTGGTCAAGTCCAGTTCAGGTCAAGTCTGTCAAATCCAGATCCAGTCCTGGTTAAATCCAGTCAAGGTCAAGACTGCTCCAGTCCAGGTTTAGTCAAGCTGACCCAGTGTAGGTTTAGTCAAGCTTGTCCAATCCAGTTCCAGTCCTGGTCCAGTTCAGGTTAAGTCAAGCTTGTCAAGTCCAGTTCCAGTCCTGGTCCAGTCCAGGTTGTCAAGCCAAGTCTGTCCAGTCCAGTTCTGGTCCAGTTCAGGTCAAGTCAAGACTATCCAGTTCAATCTTGGCCTAGTCAATGCCAAGTCTGTCAGTCCAGGTCAAGTCTAGTCTACTCAAGTTCTACCATCCCATCAATTACATTGCATAGCTCATGACCAGGACTTAATATAATGCCCTCCAGCTTCCGCTACACTGCTGAGACACTATCACGTCCCCGTGAACCCAGACCGGATACCCCCAATCAGTCAGTCCATGATAACGCTAACAGAATGTACACAATGATTCTCCCTGTGGTCTATCATTCTGTGCACTAGCCATATGATGTCCTTTGGTCTAGTCCCTAATGATGCATTTATGCTCAGATGTAAGTGCTGTAAATTGACTAGCAAGAAATGTATTCAAACCAAACTATTTAAATGCGATGTTCAATTTGTGAAGCACCACAGGACACATAACTTCAAAGGTACATTCATAAAAATCAGATAGATAAATATTCTCCTTTAGGGATTGTGAGGTTTTTAGTGTGAAAGTCCAGTGTAGTGGCAGTAGAATGTAAATCCCATTCAATATTGAATGGCCCCATTCAATATTGTCCATACTGTCCATAGACTTGGGGAAGATACCACCATCAATAAGAAGAGCGAAGGTATATCATAATGTTCATATCCACATTCACCATTCTAATAAAAAATATAGGGCCTTATGATGTAATTTGCACATACACAGCATGTACCTGCCTACCTTACAGTCAACAAAGCACCCTTGCAAAAATATTGCCTGCTTTCAGGAATTCAGGGGGACTTCCCCTAATTTAGGACGGCCCTGGACTTTCTAGAAGAATATACAACTATATAAAAATTAGCTACTCTCTCTGATACACTGATGGCTAATGTTTGTATACTGTATTCAAAAGTTTGGGGGGGGGGGTAATCCAAATACTGTATATATTACTAATACTCTAAAGTTAAACATTATGATTACTTTTGATTGGGTCTTTTGGAAGCTCTATATGCCAGAAATTATTAGACATCCTCTCTCATCATAGGCTAGAGACTGCTATTATATGTATTATTTTGGTATAATCACTACTTTTGGGTATTATCCCCTTCCGAACTGCCTATGTTATACTATACTGGTTATATTTAATCTCAACCATCATTATCATTATCCAGCTTATTGCATATATAGCTTATATTCCGTGTTTCTACTCACTTCTGTAACTATTTTAATTATTACTATAAAAAATTATATTTAACTGAATATAACATAATTAATGATTTTGCTTTTATTGTTATAGATAAATGAAAGCTTCAGAGATCCTGAAAATCCATGTATGGTTTATACCTGTAAAGTGGATGGTTTAACAGCAAAGACTAATACATGTCCAAAACAGACATACTGCACAATGGTAACAAATGTACAATATATTAGTAAATGAAATTAGTATGAAGCAAGGCTGGAAATGAGGGGGTATATGGGGCTATGCTATACTGTCACTTCTCCCACTGCTTTAATTGAAAAGCAATAAATTCCATTCACTTCATTTATATATACATTTTCATAAAACCATTCCACCACTTCTAAATGTCCACACCGCCACTTCTAAATGTCCACACCTCAACTTCTAAATGTTCATACCACCACTTCTAAATGTCCATACCACCACTTCTAAATGTCCATACCGCCATTTGTAAATGTCCATACAATCACTTCTAAATGTCCATACAACCGATTTTAAATGCCTATACCGCCATTTTAAATGTACTTTTACATACCAATTCTAATTTTAGACTTCGACCATTAGTATGAAGAATGGAGGGCATAGTCCTCATGTAATTTTCTTTATATTCTTTAAATTAATATAGTCAATGTGCAATCCCTACATTCAAATAAATCTTGACTTTAACATGTTAATTACATTTTTTTGCATTGCTGACATTAATTATCTACATTTATGTTTAAATTAATTTAAAAAAACAACTTAATTTTTCTCTACCATTATGGCATACAGTATGTAGAAAAATGTGTATGGTGCAATGCAGTATGTCTCTCTATCCCCTTCTCCACAGACACTGAGAAAAGTTATGATAGAATGTATAGTTTATTTATATGCTCTTATATTTTACTGTGTCATTCCTGTGGCAGGAGGGCACTTTATGTGTTGCCTAGGGGGCAATCTGCTCTTTAATTTCAGCCCTGTGTAATAGCAATTTAGATAAAAGATTGTATGTTGATAAAAAAAATAAAGAGCCTTGCATTCATCTTTTACTACAGTCCAATAACATTGATCTACAAAAGTGAATCTCATGTAAGCATTGTTCTGTACAACCAGTGCATGATGCACCTCACTCCATACAACAGAACCGTAAATTTCTACTCCTTTACAAATACCACCATAAAATTCACAAAGTGCTATAATGGAAATCAAAACAGGCAAGCAGGTCATTCCAAAACACTATATAGCTGACAATTAAGTCTTTACATATAACAGGCAAAATGAGTTTTGCTCTGTACAGTGAATATTTAACTCTTTATAAATGACAGTTAATATAGTTAGGTTTACTATAACCTTAATTTAGCAATTTAACTTTGCTATTTGCTCTACTTTAAGTGTCTTTACAAAATAACATTTTCAGTATCATTAATGATATTTTGTTCTATTTGTCTTTTTAGGATAAAAGAAGTTATGATGAATTTGGGTGCTGTTATACATGTAAGTGGGCTTATTTAATGTTATCTATTTATGAAAAATACCTTTAAACTAAACATTTTGTCTTTGCACTTGTTAAAAAATGCATAAAGAAATGTATTTAATGAAACATATTTCTTACACTCAAATGATATTAAATAATGGTTTATTTATCTCCAATAATCAGAACAAAGAACCGTTCTAATGGGTGCACTTAAACTCAGGGAGAAAATATATATACACCACAGCGCAGCGAAATATAAAGCAGCTACAATTGTGTAAATGTATCAAAACTCTGCTTTATTAACATATATAGTAGTCAAAATAGTACCAAATAAAAAATAGTAGCTACATGTTTAAAAACCATGGGGAGCAGAATTCCACACGGTCATAATACCAATACCAATATCACACCACAAGCAGTATCGATGGTTCAAAACACTAAAATGCATAGGAGTAACAGAACGGTTGATTAATAAGGGCTGAATAGCTCATGACCAGGTCTGTAAGCTAACCCTCCTCTGAAACAAAAAGAAAAACTGCAAAAGAAAGACGAAAAAACCACCTCACGGTGGCTCTTCACCATTACGGGCGGCTACCTATCCCTTCAGACCAATACAGGGTACGGAGACAATGCTCCACAGTCAGTTACTGGCAGCTTCGTCACTGGCGTAGGTTGATCGGGAGTCCTGCAATCACCACGCGGTCAGAAACTACCTACGCGCGTTTCGCATGTTGCGCTTCTTCCGGGTGTTCTGATTATATGCCTTTACACCGTTGGGTAGCACCCCACTTTATATTTGTTAATAATTGATTACAGTGGGCGTTATATATTACTCAGTAAGTATACAGACATAATTCTTTGTGTGGGACTTCCTCCTCTTTGCTTGTAAAAAATATATTTATCTCCAATGTAATAAAAGGCTATTCTATATATTAATTCAAAAAATGTGTAATCGGTTTCCAAATAACAGGAAATGCAAAACCTGGTTACATAAGGAACCGCACAGTGCAATACACAATAAGATTAGTAGTGGTATCTACCAAACCCTCTGTAGCTTGTAAAATAATAATTAACATTAGTTAGGTGTGAAATATTGGATTGTAAATTGATTATTAACATAGGTCAAATGTAAGATACTTGACCAATGTGTCAACTATACCAAATATTACTAAATAGCGCAATTATAATAATATCACACCTAATCAAAACCAAGCTAGTAAAGCATATGAACGAGGGGTGCTGCCACATTGGTCCTAATACATGATAAAGTAGAAAAAGGAAACAAAGTTGGACCAATTTAAAGCGCACTAATAGAGAGAAAAATGGTTAATGTAAAATAATGGCTGACATAAATTTATTCCAGTGATGAATGCAGGAGATGTAAAGAAGAAAAATAAAATATAACTTTTAATTGGTTAATATAAAAGGTGAAATATGAACCCAAAAAATAAAAATTCACTGCTCGCTATAAATTTGTTCCACAGTATATGATGAGGAGCCTTAGAAAAAATATTCAATATTGTCTCAAAGTGAGGTAACAATAAACAGAGAAATAATGAGGCCTTGACAAAGCCTAATGGTGAAACGCACGTTGGCGGTAAGGGGTAGCTGAGGTGCACCTCGGCTTCCCTGTTGTTTGTTTTTATCTGTTCACTGCTCTGATATTACTTTATTACATCCATCCAGGTTTCAGTATATAGTTCTATGACTGGGCACTTAGATGTAGAATAGGTTCATTTATACTCCGTTTGTCACGGAGTGAAGTCCCGCCGTGAGGCGGCTAGGCACTTTTTTAGGGACAGCTAATGCTTTTTTAGACCAGGGAGTTTAGAACCTGATGGATGTTAATTTTTCCACTTGTACTTTATAATATTTTTTCAGATTGCTCTGCTCCTTT
>WWET01006923.1:0-13357 GCA_011038615.1 Limnodynastes dumerilii | reverse complement strand
ACCAGAAATGGAAACTGTCACTCCTCCATAAAGTAATAGTAGTGCTTCAGGTGCTCTCCAGTAATTAGTAGAGGTGCAGACATAGGAGTCACTCTTGAAGATTTCACAGCAGTTAAAAAAAATTACTTTAATAATTAATTTTAAAAAATAAACAGGCCGACGTTTCAATCGTCGGTGACAATTTTCTTCAGGGCAATATAAGGACCATAGCCTTATATGTGTATATATACATATACAGGGCTGCCATCAGGGGGAAACAGCCGGGCCTATTGTCCCAGACCTGATGGGGGCCCACCAATACTTACCCTGTTTTGTAGCAGCAGGTATTACTGGCATCCTACCGCCGATACTTGCTGCCCAGCACTATTTAGCAGCCGGCCAATGCACAGGGAGATTCTTCCCTGCGCACCGGCACGCTGTAAAAGCGTGTCCACTACGTGCTGTCACCAATTACGTCACCCAGTGGGGCAGGGCCCGTGGCTGGTTCCCAGGCCCCAAACGAAAATCACCTAAGTCCCGGCCGCAGCGATTTACACGAGGGTTGGTCTGGCTGGTTGCTAGGATACAAGCCAGCCCTCATGTAAACCGCTGCGGCCGGGACTTAGTTACAGATTATGATTAAAAGCATCCAGACTGTGCAGGCGCGGCCCTGAACCATTAATGGCGGTGCGGCCCGGGGAGGCACATGCCCCCCTGCCCCCCGGCCCAGCCCGACACTGGTGGGTGTAACCTGTTCCGACCTGCCACTTAGATGCGTATATTTGCGGCCGATCGCCGACGAATCTCTGAATCAGGCCCCTTATCTCTAAGTAATCTTATTGCAACTTAGTACAACATATAAAAAAAAACAAGAAATTGTCTTTATCTGAAGTTGAACACGTAAGAGACCATATTGGACAGATATAACAAATCTGTAAATAAAGGATATATACGATGTTCTCTCGTTCAAGGAGAAGGCATTGGAGGGTAAGGCATCGTCTGTTGAGAAGATGAAGACTGATGATCTTGGCGTTTTCTCGACCGTTGTACTTGCTGTCATTGCTCAGTCATGGGTTGTCACCAGGAAAAATTTTGGCTTAGCTCCACATCAATCCAGTTAGGGAGTTGTACCGCTGACAGCTCTAAGACGAACTGAATCCCTGCAGATCAGCCGGGTCACGGAGCGTGTGTATTTTCCCATTATGGAAGACTTGAAGGGGTAAAGGGTACCCCCACCTGTAGATTTCTTTTCCTGAGTTCGTCTGTAAGGGGCCTGAGAAGGCGACGTTGCTGGAGAGTTCGCCAGGAGAGGTCCTGGTAAATTTGAATTTTGGATCCATTGAATTCAAGGGTATTGGAAGCTCTCGCCTTTATTATTATTTCTTCTTTTTGGGTGTAATAGTGCAGCCTGCATATTATATCCCGTGGGGGAGCGTCAGAAGGAACTTTGGGTCTGAGGGCTCTGTGTGCCCTATCAAATTCTATGGGCTCGTTGGGATCGAGCTTGAGGAGTTCCCCAAAGATCTTTGTTAAAGCGTCTTGGATCCCAGCTTGCGGTATCTCTTCCGTTACTCAGCGAACCCTCAGGTTGTTCCGACGACCTCTGTTATCGAGGTCGTCTATTTTGTCATGTACGTCTCTGATGGCCTGAGTGTGGGCTGCAAGAGTGGCATTTACCTTACGCCATTGTTGATCTGATGTAGCTTGTGCTGTTTCCAAGTCAGCGACCCTTTCAGATAGTAAAGAGATATCCGCCTGGATTAAGGTCACTTCCTGGTGAATTGAATCTCTCAAGTTAGTCACCAACGGATGCATGTCTTGCTTAGTAGGGAGCATCTTGACATGCTTGAGAATTTCACTGATTTCTCTCTTCAGTTGGTTAAAGGCAGGTTCTGCCTGATCAGTGGGTAGAGAAGTTGGGTCTGACATTATAGCACCTTTGGATGATACAGACGATGCTTGGGAATCACTATCAGAGTCTCCGGGATGTGTAGCAGTTTTCAGGAAAGTACTGGGATCTGCTGGATCGAGGAGTACCAATTTCTTTCTTGTGCGGTTGACGCCTGTCTTTTCCATTAGTGAAATATAAGTGTAATTTATTATGTCAAAATGGCAGGAGAGCTATGCTTATGTATGCATGATTGGGCCTACAGAGATCACATACCCCCGAGAAAATTTGATTACATGTACTTCATGATACCGGAAGCAGAAAAGAGGCTGATTTTCCCCATCTTAAGAGATGTGAAGCTGTTAATATCAAGGATTCTTTAGGTGGACTTCCGCTTTTGGCCACTAGGTGGCAGCAAAGGACAAGGAATGAGCCCAAGGAGAAGAAGCCGAATGAAAGTAACTAAGTATAGATTGGTAACAGCAATTTCCTCAATGGAGTCAGTAGAGGTGATAAATAATTCAGCCCACGGGGCAGGGGAGGAAGAGGGAGGGGAGAGAGGATCAGGCTTTGGCGCGGAGCAAGTCCTGTCATGTATCTCCTTGGATTGATCTGTACAGCCGTAGCAAGGAGAGTGGTAGTTGAAGTCTATGGCTAATATCAGCTGGCAGCTTTGTGGGCAAGTTAATTAGTAGCCTTATGGCTAGGGAGCCTGCGGGTAGAGGTGACAAGATGGCGCCTCTGCACTTCAATGGCCACCTGATATGTCGCACCGGTGGTCTCCACCGCTCAGCTGTTGGGTGAGGGAACACTGCACTGTCTCTCCACCATGGTCTCTGTCCTTACCAGACCCTCTGGGATGTCAGCACTGTCTGCAGGACCAATTTGGCAGCCGGTCCTGTGCGCCACGTGGATGGTAAGATGGCGAATACTGGCGCGCTGCCAAACGGTTTCCCTCCAGGTGCCGTCTGGAGCCTAGGGGGCTGAAGCCTAGGAGCACAGCCACTGAGCAGCCCGCTGAGCTGTGTATCCCACCTAGGGACTCCACCGGGGGTTAGTGGAGCAGCGAGGCCACGGGGCCTGGCGGCACAAGATAGAGGCCACCCTCCCTGGGGAGCGCCGGATCGCCTCTGCAATAAACTGCAGGAATCCCGGTCCATGCTCTGGGGGGTTAGGAGGGATGCTGCAGGTTGCCTGTCCACTCTATGGGTTGATAGCACCACAGAAATCAGCAAATGAAACGGCTATGGCTGTGGAGCTCCAGCACCATGCGTCCTCTCCGTTCCGAAGCCAGGCCACGCCCCCATATTTTGAGGTTTTGTAACTCCTACAGAAGAATAGGGCCTAATACATTGGAAATTTATATGGTCATGTAATGTCTATGTGCCAGATCCTAAACTAAGTATGTCAGGGAACATCTACGCATATGTGCGCCAGATGTTCCCTTAGTGTAAGTACTAACGTACATAACGAAGTTACATAAGGGGAATGGGCAGACCCTTCACTTACGATGGCTCTATCCCTGCCATATAGGAGAGGATAGCCATTTAAATGAAGGGTCTTGAGCGGGGGAAGCCCCGTTACGACTAGGTCTGCGGTCATACGGTAGTCGTAAAAGTTAAGGTAAAGTAATAGTAGTAGTAGTAGTAGTAGTAGTAGTGGTATTGGTAGTAGTTAAGGTAAGGTAATGGGTAAAAAATCACCAGAGATAAATAGAGGTGGTTGAGAGCATTAATTTCATTGAAATCAGCACTCACTTTGTACAAAAAAGCCCACCTTTACCAAAAAAAAAAAGGAAAAATTCTTAGTTTCAATAAAAATCCCTGCACCAGCATGCTATTAATCATTAACATGCTGTGGCATATAGTACTAGATGAAATAGTTTGCCCATGTATAGCAGGGCGTGCTGTGCCTTTTAGTACCATAAGCAGCAGCATTCCAAGGGTTAATAGAATGGAGCCGCATATATCACATTCCCCATCCCTGTAAAATTATAAACCATGTCCCCAATAACCGTCAATTCATTAATGGTATCTCTGTAGTCAACAATAAATAATGCTGTCCCCATATTACACAATAAATAATGCTAGCCCTGTAGTAGCATAGTAATAGTTAATGTTGGCCATGTAGTAGCAAATAAATAATTTAATCTGCCCCCCTACTTAACATTAAATAATGCTGTGCCTATAGTCAATGATAAATAATGGTGGCCACGTAGTACATAATAAATAATGCTAGTCTGGTAGTAGCATAGCAATAGTTAATGTTGGCCCTGTAGTAGCAAACAAATAATTTAATCTGTCCCCCTACTCAACAATAAATAATGCTGTCCCCATAGTCAATGATAAATAAATAATGCTGTTCCCATAGTAAAGAATAAATGAAGAATGCTGTCCCCATAGTCAGTAATAAATAAATAATGGTGGCCCCGCAGTAAACATTAAATAATTAATGCTATCCCCATAGCAATATTAAAAAGTAGTTAATACTGTCCCCCATAGTTAAAAAAAAATTGTTTATAATGTTCCCTGTGGCTAGTGGCAGGCTCCCTCCTGTTTGGTGTCCCTCCGGCTAATGAAGCATGGCATTACAGGGCCCGTATTTATACCCTTTGCTTTTTATTAATATTCTCAAGTGAAATTGGAACGACATATATCCATCCTATAAGATCATTGTCTGGTAATTGGAATACATCAGGAATTATGAATTTACCATCATCTGAATTGCCAAATGTGCTATTACTAATTTCAATCAAGGAATCAGTGAAGGCCAGTTGAGAAATAGCAGTTCACGTTTGTCCGTAAATACGTGGTGAAAAAGGCCCATAACAAGGATCGTTTTATGCAATTTCCAAAATATATTTGCTCGTGCACTATCTGGAAAAGAGGCATGGCAGAAAGTGCCTCCCACTCCTCCAAATGTAACATTATTTTCATGAAGATTACACAGTAATCTATTAACACAGATTAGTGCTGCACCAGGAATCATTGAAGCTTTGTTCAATAGGATTACACGTGTGGTTATAAGATCCTATCCTAGTGCACTGTTAGGCTTAATTTGTGACACAGAACATTCTACTAATAAAGGCCCAGATCCTGGGCTATGGACAGTAGGGGAATTATGCACCCTGCGTGCGTAATTCCCCTGTCAGCTATGATGTGCGCATGCACACATCATAACTATGCTAGCATACTGCCCGGCGTTAGTTATGTATGCTTGCCGTATGTTAAAGGGTTCGGCTAGCTTTTTAAATTTGCCGTATCTCTGCCATCAAGGCAGAGATAGGCATTTAAATTAAGGAGTGGTGTGGGAGAAGCCCATTACGACATTACATCCGCAGACCAAGTCGTAAATTTTAAGGTAGGTATCCGGACACGTAAGTGTCCAGATTTTACTACCTTGAGCGGGGAGTGCAGGGGGCGTGCAATCCCCGCTACGCTGTCGTAACTAAAGACCATGCATGTCCGTAAGATGTTGGTCTGGATCCAGCCAAAAATCGGTAAAATTTGTGTAACCACCCTTCATGAGTGTTGCTGCTATACCAACAGGAACAACTCAAATATTATTTCTTCTGCAATAGTGGAGTAATATCTTATAAAGACTTGATTTTTCCAGTACCACCAGGTCTGTCAATAAAAAATTACTTTGTGAACATAAACATAGTTTCAATAGCATTGATAAGTGTTTGCTTGCTGTTGAGTGTTGATAGCCATACTTGGGCTAATATAACAAACCACACAGACACAAAGTTGTTGCACAGTGAATAAAGATTAAATACATATAATAGTAAGGGTGCTTTTTGGGATTCTTGAAAATGTACAAAGAAGAGAAGAATGACTGATAATAATCAGTCACATTGAAATCCCTTGAAATGCACTCCTCAGTCCGTTAAAGATATAGCAAAGTTTATTATGACATAGAAAATAGCAGCTAACATAAGCAAATGTAGTATTAAATAGTTACAATCTAAATCAAATAGTTATGACAGTAAACTAGTTGCAATTGTCGAGTTACAACTATAAATATATGCAAAACCGAATATATAAAAATATATTGAACCAGAACATTAGATATTCAAAGACCAATGTCATATTAATACTGCACAGCATATACGTGGCATATACAAACAAGTGAATAGAAGAGGACACATAAGCATGTATAAGAATAGAAGTTCAATGTGACGGAGGAGGTACTTATCAGCGGGGATCCGTGCATCAATGGCAGGTAACCGCGAGGCAGCCAAACTAACTGGAGCAAGGAACTGACCCTGACCAAGCAAACTAGCGGCCTCATGGTCAGCGCTTCCCCCGTTTAGGGTAAGTATCTATCCCTATACTCACTAGGTAAAGGCTGGCAAGAATGTTCATACTGGCTCACTGATGCGGTGTCCCGGTGCGCACGGGCACCGCTGATGCAAAGGAGAGCTTGACGCGCATTTCGGATTCTTTGTCAAAAGAAATTAATTGCATGCAGGTAGATGGGGGTGGTCGGCTTAAATACCAGACATATCCAATCACAGTGGTTCCCTTGAAAGGTGCATACCTGCATGTTAAAGGATACAAACATCCAATATTAACGGACAAAAATAAACAAATTAATTAAAACCATAAAAACCGGGATGTAAGAGACAAAAAAATTGTATATTTACAAAGTCATAAGGAAGGAAGAATGTATGAAAAAAAGCAAGTAAGCTAATCAGGCCGTCTGACCGTAGCATTGTTCTTAAAGGGGAATGACCTCAATTGTGTTATAATAGCAAAAATAGCGATTAACACAAGACAGACTAGACAAAAAGTCAGTGTTCACATAAGTTCACATGTAAATGACCTAATAACGGGGACAATCATCTCATATACCCGGAGGGATCCAAAGATACACGGGCATTTTAAAAAGTAGATTAACATAGACATTATCATAGTCCATATATAAGTTTGTCACAAATTCTCCACCCAACAGGGAGAAGATAATCTACCCATCTATAAAGGGATCCCAAAAGATGAATGGAAATAGCTGCAAGCATGCAGCACATACTAATAAATAAATTACATATATTACTGTGCATCCCGTGATATTACAAGGTAATGTTGGCACAGTAAATTGTCAAAACGTGAGAAAAAACACAACCAACTATAGTTAGCCAACACATAGAGAAATTCCAAATTAACTCACTATTCAACATGGTATAAATACAGTGCAGATTATAAGTGGCAATAGATATCATTAAATTTCGCCATCAATACATCATGCACAATAGTTGATCAATAAACCACTAAGGAGAGATAATCTCCTACACATGAATAGGTTATCCCCAATTAGAGAAAGGGTATATATGAAGTAGTCGTTAAGACCATATGGGTGCATCGTGTCTAAAAGGAAGATCCAGCGTGATTCACGCTGAAGCAACTTTTCATCCACCTTTCAGATCCAATGACACTCTCTCCAAAATAAATGCAGAGAGACCTCGTGGATCCGCATCATGGTCTGAAAGGAAATGACGAGCAATAGGGGTTAGTTGTTTCAATTTAGTTAAGTCAATTCTACTATTCCTTATGGAGCCAATATGCTCCAAAAGCCTTATTTTGAACTTCCAACTCGTTTTCCCCACGTACCGTCGTCCACAGGGACAACATAAACAGTAGATGACCTGGGTGGTGTCACAGGTCACGCAGGGTGTAATCCTATAAATCTCGCCATATCTGTTAGTGACCTGCAAAGCTTTGTGCATGTATTTACATGCGCGACATTTGCCACATGGATGTGAACCTGGGGCAGTCACAGGTCTAACTGTTCTTTTTTGAAAAAAACTCATGACCAGTGAATCTCTCAAATTATTGGCTTTACGCCAAGTAACACTTACAGCATCAGGTATAATTTCCCTAAGGTATTTATCAATATGGAGGACATGTAAATGTTTATTGAGGATTTTCCTAATTTTATCTGATTGATCATTATAGTTTCCAATAAACCGAACCTTACCATCCTGGACTTTATTCCTTCTCTTGGGAAGAATAAGAGAGTCACGGTCAGAATACAATGCCTCTTGATAAGATCTATGTAGAAGGCCTCTACTGTATCCCCTTACCAGTAACCTAGTTTGTAACTCCTTAGCCCTAGTTTTACAAATGGGCATAGAGGAACAGTTTCTTCTTAGCCTCAAATATTCCCCTTTAGGTATTGCTTTAATAGTATTGGCTGGGTGAAAACTGGTACTGTGAAGGATACTGTTGGTGGCAGTATCCTTCCTGAAGAGGTCAGTAGAGACGCTACCTGTAGAATCAATCCTAACCGTGACATCTAGAAAGTTGACTTTCTCGGATGACATCTCCATTGTCAATTTTAGATTAAATGAGTTAGTGTTCAAAATATTAATAAAAGAACACAGCAGGGAGGGGTCACCTTGCCACAGTACATATATGTCATCAATGTACCGAAGCCACATGAGGACATGTATGGTATACTAATCATGGGCTTCGGTAAAGACAAACATGCGCTCCCACCACCCCAAATAGAGGTTCGCATAGAAGGGAGCACACGCTGTACCCATGGCGGTGCCCCTCACCTGCAGTTAGTAACTGTTAGAGAACACAAAAAAGTTCTTAGTCAATACAAAGTCTAAAAGACTTAGAAGGAATTCCGAAAATTTGTCAAACTTAGCTAGCTCCAAAAAGAACCGTACTGTACCCATACCAGTCTGATGATTAATGCTAGTGTAGAGCGACTCTACGTCGCGTGTGACTAGCAGGGTATCAGGAGTCACCTCGATATCATCTAATTTAGAGAGAAGGTCCATAGTGTCCCTAAGATACGAAGGAAGACTATATACAAAGGGTTGAAGATGATGATCTAAAAATTTGCTAGCCTGTTCCGTAAGGCTACCCCTCCCGGACATGATGGGCCTACCTGGAAGTGCTGTACGGCTCTTGTGTATCTTCGGGAGAAGGTATAGAGTGACCACCTTTGGATGGGGACAGTCAAGAAATTTCTTATCCTTCTGCGAGATCACTCCATCAGCAAAGGCTCTGTCAACCAGTCTGCAATATAGACTTTGAAAATTCATTGTTGGATTAAATATGAGTCTTGAATAACAACTGGTGTCACTCAATTTTCGCATGACCTCCTTGGTGTAATCATTCGTGGGCCAGAGGACCACATTACTCTCCTTAGGGAGCGTTTTACAGTAACATCTGACCACGATTTAAGATCTTTTAGAGTCTTGGATTCATCCAAAGACAGATTGTGTTGTTTAACACACATCTTTTAATTACGATATAACAGGTCAAGATCACGCGACACTAGCTTCCTGACAATACATGGGCATACATGGGTATGTATGTATTTTTTGTCTCTTACATCCCGGTTTTTATGGTTTTAATTAATTTGTTTATTTTTGTCCGTTAATTGGTTTTAATTAATTTGTTTATTTTTGTCCGTTAATATTGGATGTTTGTATCCTTTAACATGCATGTATGCACCTTTCAAGGGAACCACTGTGATTGGATATGTCTGGTATTTAAATCGACCACCCCCATCTACCTGCATGCAATTAATTTCTTTTGACAAAGAATCCGAAACGTGCGTCAAGTTCTCCTTTGCATCAGCGGTGCCCGTGTGCACCGGGACACCGCATCAGTGAGCCAGTATGAACATTCTTGCCAGCCTTTACCTAGTGAGTATAGGGATAGATACTTACCCGGAACGGGGGAAGTGCGGGCCGTGAGGCCGCTAGTTTGCTTGGTCAGGGTCAGTTCCTTGCTCCAGTTAGTTTGGCTGCCTCGCGGTTACCTGCCATTGATGCACGGATCCCTGCTGATAAGTACCTCCTTCATCACATTGAACTTCTATTCTTATACATGCTTATCTGTCCTCTTCTATTCACTTGTTTGTATATGCCACGTATATGCTGTGCAGTATTAATATGACATTGGTCTTTGAATATCTAATGTTCTGGCTCAATATATTTTTATATATTCGGTTGTGCATATATTTTTAGTTGTAACTTGACAATTGCAACTAGTTTACTGTCATAACTATTTGACTTAGATTGTAACTATTTAATACTACATTTGCTTATGTTAGCTGCTATTTTTTATGTCATAATAAACTTTGCTATATCTTTAACAGACTGAGGAGTGCATTTCAAGGGATTTCATCAGTCATTCTTCTCTTCTTAGTACATTTTCAAGAATCCCAAATAGCACCCTTACTATTATATGTATTTAATCTTTATTCACTGTGCAACAACTTTGTCTCTGTGTGCTTTGTAAAGTTGGGGCAACTTAATAGTGCTCCTGACACCTTGTGTGTTGTTGTTGTTAGCACACGTCATTATGTTGAATTTTAATTTAACTTAATGAAAGACAAGTTCATCTTAAAACTTTTGCAGGAGAATTTTTCTCAGGCAGTTTGAAAAATCAGTCAGATTGGAAGGATATGTTAATTGAGTTAAAAAATCTGCTTTTTAAGCAGACTAAAACATTCTGGAATTTATCTGCTAATAAAAAATATTCGGACCATAAAATCTCTCCTAGAGGGTTACGCCCTACAGTATTTCCAGCTTATGAGTTAGCGACCCCTAACCTTAAAAAAGAATGGGATGGTATTCTTATCAAGTGTTCCATTGATTTGCTGAATGTTCTCATGAAACATGATGAACTTATTTTAACTAAATTGGAACAGGATATTAAAACGATTAGTGATGAACTTATAAAATTTGAGTCCCTGGACGATTTATAACTCTAGAGGAAATCGAACAGTGTGACACTGAAATTTCAGAATTAAAAAGAAGGAAATTCAGAAGAGACGTTAATGACTTTAATAATGACAAGGTCTTTACGTGGCGAGAGAAGTTCAGGAATAAAAGAAATACTAGACACAGTTAACTTAGAGTGTCTCCTTAGTTGAGACTAGCTCTTGTCCTAGTAGTCCTTCGAATTCCAGTCAGCAAAGTCATTCGTCAGTGTCTTTTTTAGGGGGAAGTCGCAGGTCACCACCCAAACCTGCAAATACAAGATCAGGAGGGGGGGGGGGCAGAGGAAGAGGCAAAACCAACAGAGGGAAGAGGCAATGGATAATTACACCAAAGAGGTCATGCGACAATTGAGTGACACCAGTTGTTATCCAATAACTCTATATTGCAGACTGGTTGACAGAGCCTTTGCTGATGGAGTGATCTCGCAGAAGGATAAGAAATTTCTTGACTGTCCCCATCCAAGGGTGGCCACTCTATACCTTCTCCCGAAGATACACAAGAGCTGTACAACACCTCCAGGTAGGCCCATCGTGTCTGGGAGGGGTAGCCTTACGGAACAGGCTAGCAAATTTTTAGATCATCATCTTCGTCCCTTTGTATATAGTCTTCCTTCGTATCTTAGGGACACTTTGGACCTTCTCTCTAAATTAGATGATATCGAGGTGACTCCTGATACCCTGCTAGTCACATGCGACGTAGAGTCGCTCTACACTAGCATTAATCATCAGACTGGAATGTGTGCAGTACGGTTCTTTTTGGAGCTAGCTAAGTTTGACAAATTTTTGGAATTCCTTCTAAGTCTTTTAGACTTTGTATTGACTAAGAATTTTTTGGTGTTCTCTAACAGTTACTACCTGCAGGTGAGGGGCACCGCCATGGGTACAGTGTGTGCTCCCACCTATGCGAACCTCTATTTGGGGTGGTGGGAGCGCATGTTGTCTTTACCGAAGCCCATGAGGAGTATACCATACATGTCCTCATGTGGCTTCGGTACATTGATGACAAATTTGTACTGTGGCAAGGTGACACCTCCCTGCTGTGTTCTTTTATTAATATTTTGAACACTAACTCATTTAATCTAAAATTGACAATGGAGATGTCATCCGAGAAAGTCAACTTTCTAGATGTCACTGTTAGAATTGATTCGACAAGTAGGGTCTCTACTGACCTCTTCAGGAAGGATACTGCCACCAACAGTATCCTTCACAGTACCAGTTTTCACCCAGCCAATACTATTAAAGCAATACCTAAAGGGGAATATTTGAGGCTAAGAAGAAACTGTTCCTCTATCCCCATTTTTAAAACTAGGGCTAAGGAGTTACAAACTAGGTTACTGGTAAGGGGATACAGTAGAGGCCTTCTACATAGATCTTATCAAGAGGCATTGTATTCTGACCGTGACTCTCTTATTCTTCCCAAGAGAAGGAATAAAGTCCAGGATGGTAAGGTTCGGTTTATTGGAAACTATAATGATCAATCAGATAAAATTAGGAAAATCCTCAATAAACATTTACATGTCCTCCATATTGATAAAGACCTTAGGGAAATTATACCTGATGCTGTAAGTGTTACTTGGCGTAAAGCCAATAATTTGAGAGATTCACTGGTCATGAGATTTTTTCAAAAAAGAACAGTTAGACCTGTGACTGCCCCAGGTTCACATCCATGTGGCAAATGTCGCGCATGTAAATACATGCGCAAAACTTTGCAGGTCACTAACAGATATAGCGAGATTTATAGGATTACACCCTGCGTGACCTGTGACACCACCCAGGTCATCTACTGTTTATGTTGTCCCTGCGGACGACGGTACGTGGGAAAAACGAGTCGGAAGTTCAAAATAAGGCTTTTGGAGCATATTGGCTCCATAAGGAATAGTAGAACTGACTTAACTAAATTGAAACAACTAACCCCTATTGCTCGTCATTTCCTTTCAGACCATGATGTGGATCCATGAGGTCTCTCTGCATTTATTTTGGAGAGAGTGTCATTGGATCTGAGAGGTGGAAATATTGATGAAAAGTTGCTTCAGCGTGAATCACGCTGGATCTTCCTTTTAGACACAATGGGCCTGATCCAGACTGTCACGTTCTGAGATTGATCCGTACTGGGTTCAGGTTGGTGGGCGGAAACAGAGAATATGAAGCTGGGTGGTTTTAAATAATGGTGGCACATATGAGCCCTGAAGGGACAGACGGAGATTCCGCCCAGACAGGCGGCAGGGTGAGACCGAACTGGCGTGTATGAGAACAGTCTCTGATAGGTAGGTAAGTTGTATATACAATATAAAGAATCCAACAAGAAACTTTAAAGACCACATATACGAGTGCAGACCAAATCACAACTTCAATTTGTATCAATAGAAAACTTCTTTATTCAGTACAAAATTCATGTGTATTAAAAATCAGACTCCAGACAAATAAACACACATAATACAAACATATAATAAAAAAGAGAACAGAGGAATCCCGTCTCAGCATCCCAGGTAATATATATCATGGTTCCTAATAACCCAAGCAACGGTCATGTTCCTAAATTATCCCTAACTACAATAAATAAAAGAAAATAATAAAATCACCTCACGGTGACGCTTCACCCACTTAAGGGCTGCTGCATGTCCCTACCAGCAAAATCAAACATCACACAAACAGGTAAATATCACCATGAACGTGAGCGACTGAAGCGGGCATGCAGAGCGGGAACTGCCGTCAGAGACGCGGAGACGGGACCCTCGACACCAA
>WWET01006922.1:35414-55343 GCA_011038615.1 Limnodynastes dumerilii | reverse complement strand
ATAGCATTTGTGTTTTCTGACATCAAAACTATATAAAAGAATAAGTTTTGCAGCTACAATGTCATATTTTATGGCTATAGCCAGGCTCAGTGACAGGGGTCCACAAGGGGAACCCCCATACCAGGCCTAAACCTGGCAAGGGGTGACAAGGGTTCCCAGACAGAGCCCAGTACCAGGATTCCTGGTTCTGAGCTGTGATCACAGATTTAAAGGGTTTTGCACTGCTGGGTATAAAGATCTGCTTAAAGAAAAATCAAATCAACAGATTTGTCAGTAAACTGACAGATAATTACTCACAACGATCTGTTGATTTGCCAGATTATCTGTCAGTGTGTGGTCAGCTTTAGCATCTGCAGTAAAGCCTCTCATCATCCAGGGGCTGGTAAAATCAGGGACATTAATCTATTCACTAACAAGACTAAAGTGACGTACACACTTATAGAGCCAGTAAATCTGGCCCTATAAGTGTGTAAGTCATGTGAACGCTCGTTACATCCAATACAGGTCGCCTAGTTGAGTCAAAAAATGTCAAACCTGCTTAAAAATCCAGAGACCTGACTACCAATCACCCAATCAATTTACAAGTGTATATGCTCAAATTCTTCTCCCGCTTCTTATGTAAACATGTCTGTGTGTGGCAACTGGTCTGTCACAGATTTGAAGAGTGTGTACAGTGACACAACCCTTCCATCAGATTGTTTTAGCAGATAGAGATTGGAGGTAACTGCCGTAAAATTGGACAGGTGCGGATGCATAGTTCATAGATCGGGTGTTGAAGGCCTCAAGGAGGATTGCGGAAAGAGTCTGGTTGGCAGTTGGAGCTCAGGAAGATTGTACAAGTGTAAATCCAGCTTTATATATATTGATCACTTTTACCAATCTTTCCAGTTGGATATATGTTATACTGGCCATACACTATGAGATGTCCCAGGCAACCAACATAACCTTGTGACAGCCAGGGACCTTGTATAGTGGCCACACATAGCACTATTATTGGACAATCTCCCCACCACTCGTTGAGGCAGGATAAACCATTTGGTTATTAGGTTAGTGCCTTTTTGTCCAATTTGGTTGGCTTTCCATGAAATTGGTCCTTGCTACACACTGCGCTATACACACTGATACTCAGCATGCCTATTATTTACTAATTTTACGCACCCAATACATAATAGCAATATGACATCATATCCCACAAATACACATGTAAATGTGGTCACATCTGTAAAAGTTGATGTAAAAATAACCATTTTAGGTTCACCTTTTGACTGATCTAAAATGAAGATCTTCATCACCCTCTGGTAATCTCCATAAATTAACAACGATTCTGAGCTTTTCCTATTCATTGATACAACTAGAACAACAAAAATACCTGCGTACCTGCGGTATTGACTTTATTCCGTGATGTTAAGTGCTCTGTGAAGGTTAAGGCAGCCTCTTTGGGGTAAGGAAGGAATTATATTCCTCACCATCTTTGCAACCCACTCACCACTCAGAGAACCCATTCACCTTTTGTAAAACGCTTTTGTGTTTAAAAGTCTTTGGGAAAAAGTCTCAGATTGTTCATTTTTATATTCCCCATTGTCTGCTGAATGCTTCTTTCACTGCTGCCCTGTCTTAATCCACCTTTAGTGCACAATGTGTAAATTAAGACCCCGCTGAGCAATTTCTCCTATTCTTTCACAAGTTTCTCCCTTAAAGTTCATTTGATATTTGCTACAAGAATACTGTTGACTGTTTTTTTTTCTTTTTTCTTTTCTTTTCCTTACAAAAAAAGTGTTTAACAGAAATACATTTTTTCTCTATCGTATACACATATATTTCTACTTGTATTCAATCGTGCACAATCATTTAACTGAATTAGATAGTATACATAAATCTTCTCCACTATTACACTATCTTCTGTGTTGAAGGTGGCACTATTACTGTCCAAATCTATGTGATGCGGGTGGTATCATCAGGATGCTATGCTTTTTTAGTCACATATTGGCACCAATGCCATACAAGAAGCTATCTGGGAATGTTGCGTGAAAGAACAGTCTGGTATAATAAGTTATAAGAACACCAAAGGAATCCATGGATTCATCAAGAATATTAAACGTTAATAAAAAATTCTATATGGCATACTTAAACAACCAATTTTTATTTTTGTGGGCCACTCAAAAATAGGGTAATTAATCCTAAAGATTCCTTAAAATTTTACATTTATTTAAATATTAATTAAATCATTTTATACCCGTTAACCATTGAGATTGGAGTTATTTAAATTTTGTTAAGCACAAGACACACGTTTAGGAAAATAATAGCTAGTATTTCATTGGTTATTATTACACTGACTTTCTCAAGGCAACAGTCAATCTACTGACTATTGCATTGAGAAAGTCTGTATACAGACAAAACGCGTCGGGTATATACTGTCAGAAGGTTAATTCTTGACCACACACTTATCTATTTGCTGTGCCAGCAGTAATTCCAGGTATCCAGGACCCCCTTCCGCTACAGACCAGTTTTTGCCAGGAGGATCGTAACAAAGCGTGTTTCATACTAGGTGGGGACGCCCACCTTTACATGCTCCCAGTTCAACAGCATCAATCGTTTGGCCCTGATGGATCCCAGCTGTTCCTTTTACCTCCAGACGACTATCAAGGTAACAGGGTGGCATTTAGGTTCTGAGTTGTGGTAATTACTGACTTCTATTGCTTTCATTGCTGGCCTAATTGGTACCTCGTTGCAGAGTGCCATTAAGAGAATTTGATGTCCACGAATATTGCAATCTGTCACGTTGAACTCTGCAACAGTGTATCTGACAACGTGGTACAATTCAACACTGTTTGGACATTATATAAACATTATATAAACTCATATTGCTCCTATCTACTGCAAGTGTTTGCACCTTTCCTGTAATATACAGGGAGTTTGTTCCTGCAATACCAATTGCTGCATCTGCATGATTTTTTTATTCTTATATGTAAATTGGAGCCCAAGGGTCAGGTTTACTAAGCTGTGGGTTTTGAAAAGTGGAGATGTTGCCCCAAGCAACCAATCAGATTCTAGCTCTCACTTCCCTGTTACATAATAGAAAATGTCAGCTAAAATCTGATTGGTTGCTATGGGCAACATCTCCACTTTTCCAAACCCACAGCTTAGTAAGTCTGGCCCCTAGTACATAAACTATTGACATTCTCTAGCACTATTGGACCAAGTGGCTCCATTTAATTATATCTTTTTGCAATTTCCCTAGGTATTTATATTGCAACAGTTGGCAATCAGCAATTAGAGTCATAATATCAATTGGTGGCCACCACAATTCTTTTAAAGGTTGGGTATAATTGAAATTCAGTTTTATTGTTTTTTAAGGTGTATTTTACATGGTGTATGTACATGTTTATGGTATTGCTGTATGAGTAAATGTTTTTTTATAATTGATAAACTGTAGCACCAATAATGATTTGCATCCACAGATAAGTGCATCTAATTCTATTTATATTGTGGTCTTTTGATTAGGGAGATTAGAGCACAACTGCTATTTTTTGGATGTTGGTAATACTCAATAGAAGTGTTCTCTCAGTATCTAAGGCTTATTAACTATTATTAGATACAAAATATTCTTTTATTTGGAGTGCCTGTTAGTAAACTAGTGCTGATATCTTTGAGTTATATATTTTCCTGATTAACAAGAGACCAAAGTATATTTTTCATTTCTGTCTCCATTACCCAAGTCATGTTGTCTTAGAGAGCAAACTTTCTTTGATTACATATTGGCCTCCATGAAAATGGCCACATCCATAGGCCTTAATGTAGGGAACTAGGACACAATATCTAAACTGTGACAGCATATATAAAGTAAGCACCCACACCAGGGCCCAGATTTACTAAGCTGCAGGTTTGTAAAAGTGGAGATGTTGCCCATAGCAACCAATCAGATTCTAGCTCTCAATTTCCTATGCTATGGGCAACATCTCCACTTTTCCAAACCCTCAGCTACTTTGAATTCTAATTGATACAATTATACCTTTATTGAAAAGTGTGAATATTAAAAACTATAAATGTGCAATACAGAAATAAGAAAAAAAAAATAATGTGATTTAAAAACCATTTAGAATTGTTGCATCACGATTCATTATACAGTATAATAGATACCGTTACTATAAATCCTTCATCTATATTGATATTATCTAATAAGAGCTCTTACAAGGGCTATTAGGATATGAACTAGCATGATGTAATAAAATTAAACAGCTACATTGTGAAAAAAAAGTTCTTACGCGTTTCGCAGCCAAAGTTTTGCTTTCAAAAGGCATCAAGAGCTACTAGGTGCGTTAAGGTTAAATACCCTGGAAAGACTGTGATTGGAGGAGAACAGCCAATAGCGATTCCCATTGACAAGATATATTAACATATCCATTTTAAATTGAGATTAACAAGGCCGCTTATATCTCCCATTAATAGAATGATATTAAATATTAGCACATGCATTTTAAAATTATCTTAGTTAAATAACATTAATTCTTAAGCATATTTTACAGACCATAATTAATAGAAAATCAAATTAAATGATTTCTTTCTCTTTTCAGAATAATTAGTAAAGCAATATGTATTCTCTTCATAGTAATTAATAAAAAAAGACATATAAAAGATACTTCTTAAAGGGAAATAATGGCGTATCTATAAAAAAAAAACCCTATGATAATAACAATAACAAAATTGAAAAAACTAATTACTGTTAATAATTACCTATTCCAAAATCTTTTCTGCTTTCTTAATTAAAATAACAAAAGTGATTAAATAGATGTGAAAAAGAGAATAAAGAAAAAAAGTGTTATACTGTTATTAATAGAAATTGTTATATAACTAGTCTTAAACCTGTCATAAAGACGGGAAAAATATTGTCCATTCATTTCTCCCCCCCCCCAATATTCCCATCATGTCTCCAGCTCCCACCCAAGTATCCCCATCATGTCTCCAGCCCCCCCAGTATTCCCATCATGTCTCCAGGAAATCCCATTATCCCCATCATGTCTCCAGCTCTCCCTCAGTGTTAGAAGCGCCCGCACCGTCCCGCCGGCTCACACCACTTCCGGCATCCAGGTTGCCGGGCAGCGTCGCTAGCGTGCAGCGTAGGGTAGTTGGGCAGTGCGGTTGGGGACCTGGCCCAATCCTGCATCCTGATTGATGATTCTAGCCTTCTTCTTGCTGCGCTGTCTTTTCCTTGGCGCGGACCTGCAGCCTGTGTTTACGTTACCCTGCCTCGTTCCTAGCCCTGGGCCACCCCCAGTATCAACCACCATATGCTGTAGCCCCACCCCAGTATCCCCATCATGTCTCCAGCTCTCCCCGTAAACCTCATCATGTCTCCAGCTCCCCTCAGTGTCCCCATCATGTCTCCAGCTCTCAAAGATATATCCCTGCATGCACAGAATACAATTAACTTAACTACCCCTGCAATCAACATGGTTTAGTCCAGGAGTAACTCATTTCAAGCACCTACTGAAGTCTGGATCCAGCCCTATGTGTATTTATTATGGTAAGGTGTGCTTGGCTGACTGCTGCGTGAGTGGGGACCTTGCTGTTTGCTGTTTATGGGGACAGATCCAAATTCTAAATAGTAGAGAGGGCGTTTACCACACCCCCACTGTACAATTTGCATACTCCCTCCCACTTAGACCATGAGCTTTCCTCATCCTATCCCACCTTTGTTAAAGCTCCCAGTATGGGGAAGATGCTTCTTTTGCAGAGGTCTGGATACAGTCTATTGTTTATGTCTGCATGAGTGGAAAAGTGCTTTGATTATAGCACCTCTGATAATGCACAGCAGGAAAAGAAGCCGTAATCTGACGTAACTGCTCCAGACGAGATCAAATGTCAAAGGCCCCGAGTTATTATGGATTTTCAAAAACTTTATACTTTTGTTCCTTCTGATCAATGAATAACATCTATAGAATCCTAGCTCACAGAAGATTCTACGCACCAGTTGGTAAATTCAGAGTACTAGCAGTTCTTTTCACTAACACTTTGTTTTCATAATCAAAATTACATACAAACAACTGGCACGAATTGCTAGAAAATCTGAATTATTAATAAAAGGTCAATAAAAATGTGAGTAAAACAAAGAATGTGCCAGCAGCATAATATAAATATTATGAAGTTCTTAAAGCAGCAATTCCTTTTTTAAAAAGCAATCTAAGTACAATTTTAAGCCTGCATTCCATAGACCGTCTTCATAGACATATACAAGCAGAATGAGAAAGCTCAAAGGGGTGTTTCAAAGCCTCTCTGTTCACTATATTCTGTGCCACTGAACTGTGGATTGCATTAGAACTCATAATTATAACGTCTGTCAATCAGGGTTGCCGACTCTCCCGGAATGTCCGGGAGACTCCCAAAATTCGGGCAGCTCTCCTGGTATCCTGGGAGAGCCTGCAAATCTCATGGAAACCACGGCCTCAAGTCCTGCCCCCCTGCCTAGCAACTGCCTAGTATACTAGAGTTGCTAGGGACAGTGAGGGACTTGATGACGCAATCTGCGCCATCAAGCCCCGTTCCGATCCCTATTTCCGCCAGAAATGGGTATTCCTAAAGGGGTGGGGCTTAAAGACACAATTTGCATAAATTGTGTCATTAAGCCCCGCCCCTAGATGCAACTCTAGCTTCAGCTGGCAAAAGTTGGCAACCCTGCTGTTAATACCCTTTCAAGTAATTTAATAAACAAACCCAACACAAATTTACATGAAACTGCAAAGGGGTTCAACATATTTCTTTGCAGGACATTTACTGCTAGTGATAAGGGAATGATCTTTTTTCTAT
Source organism: Limnodynastes dumerilii (assembly GCA_011038615.1). Lineage (NCBI taxonomy): Eukaryota > Metazoa > Chordata > Amphibia > Anura > Limnodynastidae > Limnodynastes > Limnodynastes dumerilii. The sequence goes on along the minus strand of WWET01006922.1, from coordinate 48,542 downwards.
ATATGCTCTAACAGACAGAACGAGAACACTGAAATTGTTTTTTTACACACATCTTTCCCATTTCATTTACATTTGTATTTATTATGTTATATATGCTATATAAAAATGGGTTTCTGCTACTAAGAAATATTGGGCCAGATCCAGAACAACGCTTGTGAGCGAATTTACGCGTGACGGAGACATAAAATCGCGTTTTTGTAAGTACTGCGCATGCGCATCATAGAAAATACGCTCCGTAAAGAAGCGTAAATGTGAACGTATGGGCCATTCACGTATGTGTCACGTAAATTCTTACGTGTGGGCGTATCAATTTTACGTGAGTCCAAAATACGTCTGAAATACATTATGTAGGCGGGTGTTTGTATTTAAAGTGTACAGTATGGGCGTGCTTAGCAGCGTAAACACATGTTGCACATACGTACGTGAGCGGATCACATCGGTTACGTTGCCAAAAGTGTTTTTGGTATGGTTTGGAAAGCGTATCTTGGTCAAAATACGTACATTCAAGGGGTGTGACAAGGGGAGTGTATAGAAGGTACGCACGCGTAAATACGCACTTTGTCAGTCATGTGATCACACCCAGAAACCGCTACGATCTGAAGCATCACACACACACATATATGTTTAGCTGCATATGTTAAGTGATAATTACCTTCACGCTTAATCCTCATTTAAATGAATTAGAGCGGGGTCCATAACCCCGTACAAATTACTCCCCATGGAGTACGCGGAATTTGACTGTTGGATCTCATGGCGTCTGGAGATCCGACCAACAGGTTGGTGCATACCCTCTGCCCGCTTAAACTCTGTAAGATAGGTGGTCAAGGGGAGGACCCTATAAATTATACAGCTTGGGTGGGATCAAGGGGTGACGTGCGAATCAGCGGTCGTATAGATCACTGATCCATGCGTGTGACTTAAGGCTGCCTCAAGGCACCGTAACTCACCTAAAATCTGCAAAAGAGAGGGGAGAGACAGGGAAGCACACTCCCCTCTTCCGTGCAGACTGTCTGACCTCCATGGTGCGCTACACGCGTGGAGGTTACGATCCAGTCCTCAGTTATTTTGCAGTTAACACTTTGACTAAACGGCCTCTTAATCCACTTCTAAATAAATAAGCTATGGATCCTGCAAAAATGGTTAATTAAATCTAACTTAACAAAATGAATGATCAGTGCCTGGAAAGGCATGTAAGATCATTCTGAATTATATATATATTTTTTTCTATTTTGTTCTATGTCAGTATATTTTCAGCCAATTTTAAATCCATTTAAAATGCAACGTGTCAAATATCTTAAAAGAGACTTTGAGAGACAGATCTAAAGGAAAAACCTCTACAGAATATACAGATTCTAATTTGATTTGTAGGATTCTTATTTTCTTGAAACAATTTTTTTTATAATCATGTTAATTTGCTACACATTGTATGCTACAAGTCAACCCCAAGCCAACTGCTTATCAACAAGATAAGAAGTGAAGCAGACAAATCGAATGGTTACCAAATTATTAGTTGACCAATAAAAAAAATAGGGAAATGATATATAGGTTATGTTCCGACCAGGGGTACAACCTCGAGCACTAATCCCCAAAGCTCATTTTTTATGTGCAGATTTCTCAATAACTCCAATTTTCTAGCAGCATTTAAATTCAATGCAACATTTATGGATTAAATTAATTATGAAACGAGGCACTAATACAGTTTTTATTAATCATCGGATGGATATGACCGCATATTAATGTATATACGAACTGTGGAGTATTTCTATATTGGAAAGGTTTAAAGATACATGTTGGCTTGTAATGTATTATAGCATCTGGTGGGGTTTTTCAATCAGTATGTTCTTTTGAACACATTGGACCTAATTCACAGTTGAGAAAATGCTGCTTTTTAGGTATATTATAGAAGGGACACACTGTGCATGCATGGTACCTTAATATATGCAATTTAGGTAGGGCTTAAGAACGGGATGGCTCCGAATCACCATTACAAACCTATTTCCTCAAGGTTCATAATGACTTAAGGGGCGTGCCGGGAAAACTTAAGAAGGAAGATAAGAAGTTTGGATGGAGAGAGCCGTATAAATGAGGAAAACTGGGTGCGGCTAGGCAAAAACTTTCTTGATTAGCCGCCCTGTGTAAGTGTGTACCCAGCTTTAGGTTGTATTAGTTCAGATAATGCAGGGTTGCCGACTTTCTGGGAAAATCCGGGAGACTCCCACAAGGCATTTCTCCTTGTATCCTGGGAAAGGCAAACAAACCTCCTGCACTTGGCTTGCATGCAAATCACGGCCTCAAAGTCCACCCCCTGTCTTTCAATCCTAGTGTTAGTAGGGTTGGCTGGGCCTTGATGATGTAATTACATCATCAAGCCCCACCCCCATCCCCGGTAACACTAGGACTAGTAGCATTGATTAATAGGGGACTGGGCTTAATGATGCAATTTACATGAATTATGTCCTCAAGCCCTGTATTTACGCTGGCATCTAGCTCTTCTCTCCCAGGTCTACCGGAGGGAAGAAATAGAATGTCGGCAACCCTGAGATAATGGATCATTTTAAATACCCAAAGACCATGACATCATTAACATAAAATATATTAGGTCACTTTTCAACTCTATACAATTGATTGCAGGAGCAGATCTATGGGTAAGTATGAGGCCTCGGTTCCATGCATCGCTTTTAAATGCATACATTTGCACCACACAGCACTTTTACTTTTTAGAATCTAATGTCTGCACCGGAGGTCAAAGGATAATGGGTTAATCTGTTATATTGACCCACATTGACTTCAGATGAGCTTATTTCTTAGAACTGGTTCAGACACAATATATGCTTCACTGTCAGAGTTCAGAGCGATTCCTATTAGAATGCACATTTTATATTAAGTCATGTAAATATATGTGCATACATAAAAGCACAAATCTCCAGTAAATAATAGTTTACAGTAAAACTGCAATTCAGGTGTTATCAAGTAATGAGCTGGAAACTATGTCTAATTACACAATAAGAGGATTGACTGGCAAGACAAACTGGCGCTGAGGGAGAAGCATGGAAATGCTAATCTCTGCCCTGCCCACCCGATACAGGCAGAGAATATGGTACTGCTAAGCAAATAGCAGGTGGTAAGAAGGGGCAGACTTCAACGTATTAATGAACTACTGGGACCTGAACGCAAAGGGCGTGGTTCGCCGTTCCGGTGATCTGACTGCCTACAGTTAATGTGTTGCCACTAAAACGCAGATAGTGTTTGCTGGCATTTTTCTGTCATTACCGCAACACCAGTCTAATAGAATATTGTACAATTATCCTGACCCTAATCCTAATCTTGGGCCTGATTCAGATTTAAGAAAAAACGTAAGGAAAAGACCGCCTATACGCAATCTATGTAAGGAATAGATACGTAGATTATGTTAAAAATGTACTATGCATGCGCAGTAGTAAAAATCGCTAAACACTGGACCTATATGTTATACGTCCGGTAATCTGAATACGGCCCCAGGTAAGCAGAGACGGTGCTGGGGACACTAAAATTTGGCACGGGTACGGCTGGTTCCATGGAGAGTAATGTAGGGTGGTTGAATTTAGAACTTCGGCATTGTACACTTTCTGACATTCTGTCTGCAATGATACCGTTGAAATTATGGTATTGGCTGTATAACTGTTGAAGTAGTTATTGCCGAAATGGCAAATGCATGCCAACACAAAGACAAACGCATCAGAAGGACTCTAAACCAAACACACACAAAACTGCAGCTATGGATCCAAAGCCGGTATGGCAGGATTCAGGTTGGGTGTTCCTTCTTAGTCTATTTACAGTATAGACGTTCCCTCGCCCATAGTACACATCCACACCTCTGAAGAGGGTCGGAGCAATGCGGTCCGCCAGGGGATATTGGTCTGCGGGGGAATGCGGGGCAGGACAGCGCCAGGCTGGAGAGGCGCCCATCCACCCACTCCCCACTCCACAGCCCCAGTCTACCCCCTGAAATGGACGCAGCTGTTAAACATTGTAAGACATTCTCAGCACTCTGTTGAGAGTGCCTTACAGTGTTTAACAACGGTGATCATTCACAGCCTCTCCACCTGTGTATCCATGAATGTTGCTGGCCTGACCTATGTTCACATCAGCATTATTCACTTTAGAGCCTGCCGCGGAGAAGAGCAAAGGTGGAAGGAGGGAAGACTAAAAGGTAAGTAAATTATAGAAGGGAAATATAAGGAGCTGGAGAGATATGATGAGGGATATTTGGGGGCTGGAGACACATGTTGAGGAATACTGGGGGACCGGAAATTCGATTGGGGAATACTGGGGGGATGGAGACACATGATGAGGAATACTGGGGAACCGGTGACTTGATGGGGAATAGTGGGGGGATGGAGACATATGATGGGGAACACTGGGAGCTGGAGAGACATCAATTGGAAATACTGGGAGCAGGAGAGACATGAATGAATGAAGATATAATAGTCTGTATTGTGTGTCGGTTTTTAGACTAAAGTGGGAACTGCATAGCGGAGACTAGAACACAGTCTGTATTGTGTAGTGGTGACTATCACTTACTTTCTTTTAATTGTGGTTACACGATTGTGTTTTATCATGTTTATTATAATATAAGATGGCCACTGGTGTCAAATTGTTAAACGGAAGGGCGCAAAATGAACTTTCACGGGGGGGCGCCGAACACCCTAGCACCAGCCGTACCTCTGAACTTCCATAAACTTCTGCAGGCTTGAATCAGAAAGTTAGGCCATGGCCATGTGATCGGTTAAAATAAAAACGCACAGATTCTGGAATTAATTGTTGTTCAGTCTAAATCTTTTTCTAGGTGACTTCTCAGACCCCAGTGGTTGTGAGCACCAGTACTGTAGTGATAAATCCTGATGACTAGGGTGGTCGGTCCACCAGCACAATATTGCCATTGGCAAATCTCAAGTTTCCCATAAAGACTCCCCAAAATTCTCTGTAAAATGATTTCCCAGCATGTAGAAATAGCTCTCCCTAAACCATACACATAAGTAGCTGGATCCAGACTTAATAAGGACAGCCGACTTATGCTTGCGTACGGATAACGTTCTTAAGTCTGGATAAGGCTCAAGTTGTTTAATATAAGAGATCTTTCTTGTGTTACAGACGGGAATCATATTGCAGAGGTCTGCCGATCTAACTTAATCCAAATTCTTGCTAGACATCTAGATCTGGACGTGTTGTCAGTCGTTTCATTGACAGACTTTTCAAAATGATTCTCCCAAAAAGCTTAAATACATAATTGGGGCTGGATTCACAACCCCGTCATTTTTAACATATACGTACCTAATTTTACTATTCTAACTACTACCCATGTGTAGTAGCTATTTCACGCTATCTACGTTGTGTTTCTGCATGTACGCAATCTACGTAATGAAACGCTACGTAGATAGTGTTAAATAGTTACTACGCATGTGTAGTAGCTAGAATTGTAAAATTAAGCACGTATGTTAAAAATGATGGGGTTGTGAATCCGGCCCTTGGTCATGTTCCCTATGGAAGGATGGCTGTAACACCCATGTATTTTAAATATTTTATATGATGTGAAGGGAGAGAAGACTTCGCTAAACCAAATCTAACTTTGGCCCAGTCCTCATGAATCGTGGCCATCTCCATCACACGTGATCTTCTTGGGCTGCTTCTCCTGTGTTGCAGAACTGGATTGGTTTAAACTTTGAGACTATATTATATTAATGCACAAAGGGGCGTATTCAGAGATCCGTTTCTTTAAAGTACGCATATATACGCACGGCCATAGCAAGGTAACACCCATGACACTTCCCTTACATGGACGGGTTGAAGGTGACTTATGATTGCCTCGACCCACCTGTATGTTTAAGTGTGCATTTCCGAGCGTATATTGCCGCCGCAGGTGCGTATCTAACTACCCGCACCCTCATCTCGCCCTCAAATGGTCATTTAAATATCTCCCTCCACCCACTTACATAAAAATACGCACGGAACTTCTTGCAAATACGGTTCTCTGAATACGGTCCAAAATGCCATTATTTAAATGCTTGAAATAATCTGTGGTTTACTATACTGGACTGTGAGGTTGCAATATAGAAATAAATCTCATTAGTTTTCACCAAGAAAGATGCCCTGATACTTCTTTATGTGTAATCATGACTCATTATAATGAAATTGAGGGAAATAGGGTGTGCTTTTATAACATGGTGATTGTGTGTGAGAAGATTTTAATTGCATTGCTTTGTGTTCTCTGGCAACGTGATGACATAAAAGATTTTCCAAAGACCTTTAGACCATCAGCTGTGACTAGTGTAACATTGCAGAGCTTTTTATATCTGCAAAAAGAGAATCCTGCATCTGCACTGCTGCTAAAAATAAGGCACACCAGTAATATCATGCAATAGACATCATCTTAATACTGCACAAGCTACAGACAAGAGGTATAGGATTGAGCTTTCACCCACCCTGCATAATCCTTGATAATCACTGCAGACAGACCTGCTCACACAGGGTCGCTGGAGCACATTGCTGTTCTTTCTTGTCAGGATTGTGTATACATAACATGACCATTTATTTTTTTCCTCAAAACGGGACATCTACAAATTGGTGTGGTCAAAAAGTCATGGCCAGAGGATGCCTGTATCAATGGGCCTGATCCAGACCTACGCTCATGAAACGCTTACATACATAGCGTATTTCCGCCAGCGTACCTACGATGCACTCCCATAGTCACTCCCCTTGGTTGTACTTAGTTTTCCTTTCTTACGCCCAGCAAACCCTACCCTAACTTTTCTGTCCGTAACTGCGGGCGTCCGTAAGCTCATTGCGTAGTTACGACACTTAGCACACCCATACTATACCATTTAACTGCCTCACCCCGCCCTTGGTGCGTATTTACGGGGTTCGTATGGCAGGCACGCCCCCTCGAGCGTTGTTGCGAAGCTTAGAATTTCGTAGCGTAACATGAGCGTAACATCTGCCCCCGAGCATGCGCAGTAAGTACAAATGGCAATTTTTACGGTTACGACCATCATAAAAACGCACCCGAGCGTAGGTCTATAAATGAAACAAATCAAATAAACTGTGTATCATCTGTTACACCCATAGGTCTATAAATGAAACAAATCAAATAAACTGTGTATCATCTGTTACACCCACAGACTTCAACCGCTCAGTGAGAAAAGCGTTATACTATTAATTCTCAGTTACAGTGACCCATATAATTACAGTGAGTATCCTACTGACATATATACAAGGCAGAGAACATACTACTGATCGCCATACAATAAGGACCACTTACAACAATAGCAACTTCATCCTAGGTACCGCCATACAATACAGATTATGGGCCATAGGCAGAGCTCCTGCCGCATTGCATATGCGGCCGGAGTTTTCTGATATGAGCTACTGCGCATGCGCAGTAATTTTGTTACGATATCTACGTTACTTGTTGCAACGTAGATTGCGTATACGCGGTCTTAAAGACATTGCAACAAGTAACTTAGATGTTGTAACAAAATTACTGCGCATGCGCAGTAGCTCATATCGGAAAACTCCGGCCGCATATGCAATGCAGCAGGAGCTCTGCATACAGCCCTATATCCTTGCTATTGCCATACCATACACACTGCACCCTTATATCACCATACAATACACATTGCATCCTAGTTATCACCATACAATACAATACACATACAAATACACAAAACATTTTACTGGGCTACATTCAATTAAAGCAAATTTCTGAAAGTAAAAGAAATGTCCTGTTATTAGAGAGCAACAGGTAACATACAGTGCATGTCACCTGTTGCTCTCTGAAAATGGTACATTTCGGCGTCCCAAAGCTGGGCGAGGGGACAACAGGACAGCCTGTCAAAAAAACGGGATTGTCCCGTTCAAAACGGGACGTATGGTCACCTTATGTATACAGCAGTTGGTAAAGTCCAGCATTCCAAAAACATACAGCAGTGCTGACAATCTCCTGCTAACTTTACACACTGATCCCTCTCTGGTTATTTCATGTGAATCATGTCATTGCGGTTCTATCTCATCAGTGGTGGCATAACTGGATGGCCAAACTGGTTGCATTGCATCTTATCCTGAGTCTATCATCTGACCACCTCTTCATACAAACATCCTTACTGTGCTTGCTTGACAATGTGCAATGATATTCTATTTTCATATAAATCATATTGGATCAGAAAAAGGGACATTTTACAATAAGAATACATCTTTATTTTGCGAATGCACATGCCCCGCATTTTCAGTACAGATCTGGATTCTCTGGGACTGGGACTGGTTGCTGACGTCTAGTACGATAAGTGTGGGAAGGAGTATGTATTAATATGTGAGGGTGCAGTGGAAAAGTAAAGGTTCTGCTAATAAATTCCTTGCGAGAAAGAGGAGCAGCCTATCTGCACCAGCATGGACGTCTGGGTACAACAGGGATCCGACTTTGGAACGAGGCTGCAGCTGCGTTAGGATCTACAAGCACAGTGGAAATTTCATGTCTGGATCTGGCCCATGATTCTGGGAGAAATAATCATTTTAGTGCATTATAAATTATTTTCAGTTTTTTGGAGAATATTTAGAAAATAGATATTTTATCTGTATCACACATGTAACATTTCCGTGTCTGCCAATACAATCATCCCAGCAACTGGTATATAAACCTTTCCTATGACTGCTCATATTTCTCCATTTAAACGTCTCCTATTATTCCGCAGACATCAGTGTGATTTATAGATTTATTGTATGGAATGGGACGTGTTATTTTTTTCATGCAAATCGATTGTAAATCTCAATACAAAACTCTTTTTACAATAATAGAATTTAAAATGTGATGGATTGCGTGCATTGGCTGGATTGATGGCTAGGGAAAAAAAATCATTGTTTAACTCGACTGCTGATAACTGAATATAAAACACAACTCTATAGAGTGAGAAATGGGACAGTTATTAATGAATAAATCTGCGACATTCCCTGCATATACAATGCAGTCTGCTCTCCTCAGGAATACATAACATGCCAGATGTAAAAGAAAAGTTCAGACACTCATAACAAGTAACCAGTTACATCCTTTAACATCGCTAACAAAAGGCATGTGAATTGCAGCTAATGGTGACACCTTGGATCTAGTGGCGTAATTACCCTGGGAGCAGGGGTGCCACTGCTTGTTAGCGATCAGACATCTGAATGCAGGAAGAATGAGAAGCGATTGTACTTCCTTCCATAGCCCCCAACATTGAAAATCACAAAACCTGGATAAGAGAAGACACGTTTCTCCAAAACTCGAGTGTGGGTCAGCTGTCAGAACACCCCAAAAATTATTTGGCATACTTACCCATTCATTATGAACACCTTCTAATTAAGGATATTTTCGAAATACAGACAGCCGATAAAGAGCTTTCAGCTGTCTGTATTTCGAAAATATAATTTTCATTTCAGAGAACTCGTCCTCCAAAACTCTACCCAGTTCCACCCACAAATGATTGTATTTGGTCAAAACTCAGAGCATCTTTGCATAAACTCCACCCATTTTGCAGATCACGAATCAGGACAGTGCTACTTAAAGAGAGGCAGTTAAGAGGTATACCCTTTGCAAGGACAAATTTCTGATAGTCATACCCTACCTTGGGGCTGATCCAGACCATTTATTTTAGGTGCAAGTGTAGACTTGAGCCATACCATGCTGAACTGCAAGGGGAGGCAAATTTAAACTATTAGAGCACAATCAGAATTGAGAGGTGAAGTTTCTTAGCTCAACTCTATTTTATAGATTAAATGTAGAGCTCTGCAAAATTCGAGTTCTATAATGGTCAGGTTTGAGGTAACTGAATCCAGACTGAGTACACAGGGATGATATAAGATATGTCAGGCAGGGTAAACAGCTTAGAGACACTGGTAAAAAAGGACAAAGATCAATAACAAGCAAAAGAACAGACAATTGGAGGCAGATTACAAGAACACGGCAGAGACGAGCAAGCAAACACAAAGTAACAAAGAGCAGGAATTAAGACCCACACCTTGCTCTGGGGGAGGATATATATAAAGCCAAACAACAGGTGTAGGATATTGTGTCACATGAGCCTGTAATTAGTCCAAGAGTCCAACAGCTCGGGACAGATCATGGTAATGTCCACAAATAATAGTAACCATATAACACCTCACACACTTATTAAAGATAGTTGCCGGATATGTAACCCAAAAAGACCACCGTAGGTGCATAAACCTTCCTTTATCTTCCCTGTAGTTTAGCAGTCAGTCATTATGCAGCAATTCAGAATCACAATAGAAGAAAAGTACATTTGACAGTATATTTGTGAATAATGTATCAAATATATGCAGTGGGAGGATTAACAATTCCAAGGCTAGTTTGTAGGAATAATTTCAAGTTTATCTGTATGAATTTACTGCCAACTCTTCTGACAACTTTAGTTCCGTGCATTAAAAATACTTAACTTTTGCATAAAGAAATAAAACATTTACTTTATCATTTAGAGTTTATCTAAAGAATCTTACCTTTGAACTTAATTTTATTTTCAAGAATTAAATTTGCCTCCCAGGCAGTTTTAACATGGTTTTGATGAGGTCAACATTTCCACCTGTTTTTTTGTGTGGCCTGTCAAACTCTGGATCAATATGTGTCCGTTTTAAGTACTGTGTCCGTAAAATGTTCATGATTTGACACAATCAATATGGGGAAACAAAATTCATGTACTGCACAAAATTCATGGCCTGTTTCCACGAAAGCCCAATGTATAATAAGTCAATGTCCAATGACAACAGACAACCAATCAAAAGTGAACTTTTACAAAGCTCACCAAATTACAGATTCTGATTAATTATTGCATGGTACGGCAATGCGCACTCGTATGTCAGAGCTGAATTGTGGGAGCCTCAGTTTTAAGCTTTTTCAGACTGACCTCATGAACAGAAGACAAAAAAAAGCATTGGAATCTAAGTCAATGCAACTAAACTATACCCTCTAACATGACATTCTATTAGGTACAAAATGCTCTGCTCCACAGTTTCCAACTGTCAGTTACTATGGTCAACACCTTTGTTGAAAAGACAAATAGTTTTTTTTTTAAATACCTGTTAAGTCATTTAAACCAGGTGAGTGAAAGTTGGAAGCTCAGGAGCAGAGTATCTTGTACCTAATTGAAGGGGTCAGAGTCTGTTTCCAAGTTCGATTCCAGTATGATGAAAAAAGCAAATACAGTGTTTGGACAATGAATCAGAAATTTTTTTGTTTCTTTTATACTTTTGATAAAATAATTGCAATATTTTTTTTTTTTATAAACTTTTTTTTATTTAACAGCTTTTGTATGCATTAGGTTAGCTTATACCTCTGCTAGTTCTTGGTTGGGACACTGATAATGGCTTTTACTCAGGGCTCTTCATGTGTTTCTTAGCTAACTCTTTGACTTTATCATCAAGATGCCAAACCTGAAAAAAAAAACCCACCTAATTTATTCTCCAACCACTGTAATGTCCAAGGGAGTAAACAATTACCTAATCTGTATCCGCTAGCCAGGAGAGAGTTAAATGGAATTCTGTAGAACAGTGCAAACTTGGTTCTAGAGTCAATATCAGAGATGCAATCTTGCTGATAAATGAGGAAACTACACAGAGAAGAGGTGACTTTCCATTCTACAATAGGAGGATTAGCGAGAAGTACAAGGACTGAATTATTCATGACCAGGTGTAAAGTGTTCTGCACAGAGAATGCCGAAACTGGGTCTCCGTTATGTTTGCACATGAGGTAAAATATGTAGATAGTTTAAAACGAGATACGCAGATAGGCATGAGCCGACTCGCAGGGGAATTAAAACGTTGACGCTCAGTGAAAAAAACAATGTAATTATCAGTCATGGGTTACAAAACGTCTGGGGAATAAATGTGTTTATAATTTTTTCATGGCTTCTTCCCGCCTTGTGCTAACAAACATTGCAAAGTATAGAATAAGCTGAAAACCACCAATTAGAAGATAATCGCACGAATGTGAGATGAACATCAGCAAGAACATGGAGTAAAGGGGTTGGTGGTTCAATGATCCTGATTCTATCAATAAACCATGAGATGACCCTAAATGCTCTGTATCTCAAGCGCTAACTCGTACCTGGTTTGTAGACTAGACTAATGATTGTAACACATGAAGGTAAGAAGAAGTAATGAGTGTTTACAAACCTACCCGCCTACCGCCAGATAGCACCAGATGTGGATAGATGTTGGATGGAACATGCAATCCAAACTATGGTTTATTTATGAGATTATTTATGAGTTATCACAGTCAAGGAAAGTGCGGCAAGATAAGCCAAGATCAGATGATTGCACAAGAAGGCCCAAACTCCCAAAGCATAGCCCCAGGAGAGCAGCCCACACACCCAAACAAGCCCACTTTCCATGCACTTTCCATGCACTTTACTAGTTTACTCCAGCAGAATATTTCACCCCGATCTCTCTTAGTGAAAAAAAAATCCATCATTTTGAGTAAAATAAGATCTAAAATGTCTTTTCAGCATTTGATGAATTGCCAATAATATCAACAAGTCTATTTTGCATGTAATACATTTTTATTCTTTTAGTAAAATAGGAAAAAAAATAAATATCCCTAAATGCTCATAACGGAATTATGTTCAATCACAATAATAACAGAGGACGGGAATTAGAGTACTGCACAATGAGACAATGAGTGTTTTATGTTTGCAGCGCGCACAAAACTGACACAGGATGGGGTTTGATAAGTATGTTGTGTATCATAGGCATTGGAACGGGGGGGGCGAGGGATCATCTCCCCCCCCCAAAATATCAAGGGGGCGCCCAGGACCGGTGACAGGGGGAGGCAACGGGGAACCTTGTAAGCGGGGGGATGCGGCACCAGGCCATTCATTCCCCCGCTATGAAGACCGGCAGGCTCATACAGGAGGTTTCTGTACAGAGCACTATGTAACTGACGCAGATGCTTATACAGGAACTTCCTGTAGGAGGAGGAAGAGAGCGCCGTGGAGGAGGAGGAGGACACAGGTAAGGTAAGTAAAACTTGGGAGGCACTTAATGGAGTACTGGCTGGGGGGGGAGGCTTTTGGGACTTGATGGGAGTACTGGGGGTGCTGGAGACACATGATGGGA
>WWET01006922.1:6642-22383 GCA_011038615.1 Limnodynastes dumerilii | reverse complement strand
TGTAGACACACACCCACACACACACACACACACACACACACACACACACACACACACACACACACGTACGTTGGAATTTGCAATAGTAAGAGACCAAAGTAGAAGCAGCTTCTGATTAGTGTGAAGTGCAACATTAGCATTGTTTTCAATATTTGCAACATAAATTTAGAGTTATTTAATAAGCAATATTACTCTATTAAAGAAAGTTTTTGCTTAATGCTACCCACATTACTTTATCTCCTTTTCATATGAAAGTTTAAACACACATTACCATCTCAGACCTGGCTGAGACAAATGGGAGTTAGATTTGGGTCCTATTGATAACAAAGACTGGGTATTTCTGGACTGGGATATTTCTGGCCTGTGTTAACAGTACTACCTCAGTCAGATTTCAGCATATTCACCTGTATGTGGTGTGCACCAATATTCACACCAACTAAACTGTTAAAGATGGGGAAGATGTCTAATGCCAAATGGCAGATTCGCTTTGATAGAGGGAACATTCATGTACTTGCTCTAATAACGTACTGGGCTCCTGAAGGAAGGTGTGGGGCTGTGTAGACAAAGCATTGAGAATGACCTCTTCACTTTGGGCCTGATCCAGACTTCTGCCGATCTGCGCATGCGCCAGGCAGATATTGGCGGGCGTAGATAGGGAAACCCATTCCTTAGGATCTGGCGTCCCTAACTGTTGCATAGTTACGGCGAGGGGGGCGTTCCTCGCCGTAACTACGCAACAGTTAGGCAAGGAAGGCGGGGGAAGTAAGCTAATGAGGGTGGGAAGGCTGGTTAGGACACTTATGCTCCTGTAGCCGGCGTATTTACACACTGTTACGCTAGCTGAAGTTAGGGTAGGCTTCAGCCGGCGTAAGTGTTTATTTATGCCGGCCACAGGGGGAGTGCATGCCGATATGCTGTGCTTTAGTACGCACAGCGCATCAGTGTAGTATTGGATCAGGCCCTTAGTCTCTAACGATTTTGACTAAAAATACGCACGGGACTCCGCGAAAAACGGTTTTCTGAATACTACCCTAAATGCCAATTTGCGTGCACCTCTAGATGAGCTACAAGGAGTGCAACTTTATACCCCTCATACACTTGGATATTAGAACGCACAATATTATGGAATAAAGATTGTGGTGCTCTGATACACTGGATCAATCATTATAGAGATTAAAAGGAAAAGCGTTATTTTTTTGGGGTGGACACATGAAGGGGTATGGGTTACTATTAAGTAAATATTGCTTTTATTCTTAAATTGTTAGAAGAAGTTACAATTAAAATAATGATGAGAGAATTCCTAAAATATAGTTACTTCCCATTCAACTGCTCAAGTACTCTAAAATAATAAGTCTAATAGACCTATAAATGTGAGTTTAAATAAGGGTACATCATGGGTTATTATCTACTATTCCACCAAACACTCTGAGAAAGCATATCCCAAAAACCATCTTTCCTCTCAACTTATATGCTCTCAACCTATAAAACACATCACTGGTGCTGAAACCAATTATAATACAGCTGATTTATTAACCCTTAGATTATGTCACAGTAATTAGATCACTTTCACTGTACACAGGACTGATCGTTTAACTCTCACTTAGACTACACCGTCATGGGAGAGAATTGTGCTCATTTACCTGGGTAAGGCACTTAGCTACATTTACCTGTAAATAAGAATGTCATCTAATGAGCTGTTGTACTGAATCTGGTACATCCTTATTCCTGGGATGTGACTCTGGGGAGGCCATTGGATGAGAGCCGAGGATGAGGTCAGCTCAACAACCACAACCTTCCGATCCTGGCGAGATTTAGTTTCATTGGATGGAATGCTAGACTTGGCAGGCGTCAGTATCACTGAAAGTCCTGACTCCGTTTCCTTGTCATAGCTGGTGCTGTTTGCAAGGTTAGGAAATTGGTGTACTACAAGTTCCACGTATGCCATGGTTTCCCCTGCAGCATTGGATGCGATGCAGGTGTAATTGCCACGTTCCGTAAATCGAGTTTTGAAAATATCCAAAGTCCCATTTTCATAGGATATAGTTCTAGTAGTATTGGAAACTAGTTTCCCATCGGGAGCTATCCATCTTACATATGGATCAGGGTCCCCAACTGCTTTGCACTTTAAGGATACACCTTTTCCTTCCATGACCTCTAGTTTGGATGTTCGGTGAGTTATCATAGGAGGTTCACACACAAATTCCTCTTCCTTTATAGTCCAGAAATATTTGCCCATCAGCTCTGCAGGTGAGGCGCATGTTTCTAAATCATCCTCCCTGGTCAACCTCCTAAGCCACACCAATTCACAGTTACAGTGGAGAGGATTCCCACCAAAGCTAAGCACCAGTGATGTTAAGGGGGAACCTTTAGATTTGGCATAAACAGGGATCCTAGAAAATAAGGGATCTGGAGGGATCTTTTTTAATTTGTTGGAGGTCATGTCCAACCTAGCCAATTTATGAAGGTTGGAGAAGATTCCCTCAGGAACGTATTCAATGAGATTATGATCAAGGCCAACAGTATTGACACTTGATAGCCGGCCAATAGTCTCCCATGGTATTTCAACCAGATTGTTGTAGGACAAATCTAAATCCTCCAATGTGTCAATGAAGTCGTCAAATGATCCTGGAGCTATATAGTGTAACTGGTTGTTGCTTAAGATCAAATGCCGGAGGTTGATTAAACCCTTAAAATGTTCTTCACTAACGAAAGTTAAGCGGTTACTGTCCAAGTGCAAGGCATGGAGTCCTTTTAGGTCAAAGAATGCATAAGGCATGACTTGACTGATGGTATTTCTGGACAGAGTTAAATGAATGAGGTCCGTCATATTAGCAAAATCTTTCCGTCGAAGGGTGGTGATGAAATTGTCCATGAGCCTGAGCTCAGCTGTCCTCCGGTCAATGGTGGGGGGCACAAAGAGGAGGCCTGTCTTGGTACAGAGGATAGTGAAGGACGGGTTGACATTCTGACAGGAACATCTTTTGGGGCACATCATGGCCTTTACAGATGTGCTTATAATCAGGAGACAAATGGCCAGCCTTTCCATGGTCAGGTACAGAACCTGCGAATGAAGAACACAGGTGTTAACATCAAGTCATCTTCTTACACAAAGTAAATGTTTTTAACATTCTACACAAGCCAACACAGCCAGACTTCTTAGTGGACGGTGGGCATAGGCAACTTGCGGCACGCCGAGTGTTGTGAAAAACCAGGTATTAGACAATGAAGCTGATATCACCCATTCAATTCGCAGACTGAGTCATACAATGACCGATACTTGGCTATCTGTGAGCCACTACACTATGCCACTATCATGAACATCAGACTTCCTTATTATCTAATGACTTGGTCTTGGGCAACAGGTTTCATTATAGCTCTCGTAACATATTGTATCTTAATAAAGATTAAGTTCTGTGGTCCTAATATCATTGATCATTTCTTCTGTGATCTTCCACCTCTCCTGGATCTTTCCTGTTCAGACACATCACTCTTGCAAAGTTCAGTCACTGCAGTTGCTGTAATAAGTCTTCTCCAACTATGTTTTGTAATGTTAACCTATGTCTGCATCTCCATTGCTATTTTTCGGATTTCTTCCACAACTGGTAGGCGGAAAGCTTTCTCAACTTGCAGTTCTCATCTTACTGTTGTTTCTATGTATTATGGGACTTTAATATCCATAAATATTACACCATCAAAAGGTTATGCAGGGAATATAAAGAAATATTTATCTCTACTAAACACTGTATTATCTCCACTATTCAATCCCTTGATCTATGCTCTAAGGAACAGTGACATCAAGAAAGCCATTGTCAGCATGTGGTCAACCAGATCTATCCTAAACAACAAGTAAATGTATGTACAGTAAATATTTAAAGATTATAAAGATGATTGTAACACTGGAAGTAATACTTAAGACATGTATAAAATGAATTAATAAATAATAAAGTCAATAAATCCTAACCTTAAAATAATTGTAATAAGGTCTGAACCAGGTTTTTTATTTTGCCAGTCTGTGTCAGACAATTTGCCCATTGCAGTACATAGTGGTAATTTCGTTTTTCTCCATCCACTTATTAAAGGATGATTTGTAGGAAATTACATTATAGACAATTATTTAATCAGTGAAGGTTTCAATGGGAGCAGCATGTATCTTTTTAAATCCCCTTTATGTAACACGTACTGTATAACACATTAACACATTTAGCAATTAGAATGGACAACATTTAAATAGTAAGATTTATGATACAAAGGAGGCAATTACTTGTACTTTCCATTTTTTTGGGACAAATCAATGGGGCAAAATGGGTAACATTGGAAAATAGCAGATGAAGTTGCTTGCACGGGACATATGATTGTGTGACCATTGATTCTCCACCTGCAGCAGCAATAAAGTTCTGGATCTGGCCTATAATGCTTCATTTGAGCTTATTGGAGCCACTCCCTCTCCGGATGTGCAATAATATCCTGCAAGTTATGCAGGGGACGAAAATCTCATTGAGCTGATAGAGGCGTAGAGGCTGGCTTGTCCATCAATTTTTCAGGAAGGGATGGTGTACTCCAGGCATAAACGCTGTGATGTGAGAGATAAGGGTCAAAGGGCATAGGACAGATTATATGTTTCCCGTTGCTTCAGCTTGTACCATAGCGATCGTGGGTCGGACTGTAGGATGGAAAAGTTTAGGGGTGTCCGGGGTCCATTGGAGAGTTTTTATAGGTGAATGGGAGAGTTCCTCTATAACCACCCACATTTTAGACAAGACTTAGATGGACCACTAAGATTTATAAATGTAGATCACGGAATTAGAACCCACCGTTGTTTCTCTGCTATTAAAGGATTTTGGGCCAGATGCAGAATTACGCAAAATAGTCTATTTCTATATTCCAAATGTGTAAGTGCTTCATGTGAGCATAATTTGCATTAGTGCACAAGGTGTCATAATGCACTACACACAATCCTTAATTTCGTACTGTAAGCCTTTCTGACAGCAAAATGGGACAAATGTTCAGATACACATGGTTTAAGCTTTGTTAAGCACGTATTTATGGTCCTTCATTACAAGTAACAGTTAAGTTGGGGTTTTGGGTCCTGAAGTTCCGTATGTGTGAGTGGAGTGTGCTATCACTGATCTGGGTCCTTACCCTTCTTGGGGAATACTGGCTCGTATTCAGACTTCTGTCTTATGTGCCCATCCGTCCGTAACTAATCGATTTACGTAGTGTTTCGCTATGTAGATTGTGTACACGCAGTCTTAAAGGCCGCATGTACGCAATCTACGTAGTGGAATGCTATGTAAAAAGCATACAATGATTATGACGCATGCCCAGTAGCTTTAATCGGTTAGTTACGGACGGACAGAGGTCTGAATACGGGCCACCGTGATGTGTGCTTTGAATGAGTGGCTCAATAAGTGACGGTAGTCTGATATTGCATTAAGAGCCTGAAGAAACTTAAGCACCATTTTTCTTGAAAATCTTGCTGTTTGATATAGTAAACCCATCTAACCATCAGGCTTTGGCTTTTTGTGTAGGTTTTAATCAGGGGAACTCTATTCCAGGGAGGTACGTAACAATAATTTATACTCTTTTAGTCATCGGGTGAGCGGGTGGGCAAAGTAATATGTGTGAGATATATATGCATTGTGGTCAGAAGTCAAGTGAGTCATCCTTTTATTATCCTTCATTTAAGGATTGAAGAATAGTGCATGTTGGTCAGGGAGAGCTCTGACCTAGAGCCTTCCAGATTTGATCCCCCATTAGTAGTATTTAGGACAACACCTATGATATGTGAATTTGATTTTGTTACTGAGGAGGTTTTTCAGAGCCTTCATGGTCTCCTTAAATCCATTATGTGTGCTCTCAAATCCTAATCTTATGTGGTAGAGCTTCAATATTCTCCCATTTTAAGAGTGAACCCAGTTGTAGCAGTTTACCACAGATGCCACTTATGGGCCTTCCATAGAGTTATTTTAGATGTGGCTGGGTTGTCATTATTGGCCAATTAGTAATCAAAAGCCAAACGTGATCTGGGGCATATAGGGTTTTTATATAGCACCATCAGATTATGTTGCGCTTTACAGAGAATAATTAACCTTTTTCCCTGCCCAAATTGGGTTACATTCTCAATTCCCAAACGCATATATACATACATAGACATATATGCATATTTTATAATATAAGGGATATTATACTTACGTCTTAATCACGGCTGTGATAATTTGAGCCCCTAAGAATGAATGAAGTGTGTTGATTTTAGATATTAAAAAAAAACAACCTAAAGAAATCAATATATTCTATCAACAAAGAATAAATTCAAAAAAATATATAAAATTAAATAATATATTAAAAAAATAGAGAAGTCCGTAAACAACCTAACTTTTTTTTAAAAGCCCCCCAAAACCCCCAGTAAATCACGTAATATTTTGAACAAAGACATTTTATTGTTCTCAGTTTCTAAATATTTACAAGGTATTACTCATCCAATAGCAAGCATTGAAAATTAAATTAACGCTTATTACAGCTGATTCTCTACACTACAACCATACTAAACTATACAGAAAATTGTGTGAAGGAGCCAGCTTTCTGTTCATTTTTAATTTTACTCCCTATGGGCCTGATCCAAAACTATGGCCGCCGTACTAGCTACAGCGGGTGTAAGCGTAAGATCGGCTGAAAAGCCGATCTGCGAATGCGCCAGGCAGATGTTGCCAAGCGTAGCTATGGCAATGGCCGATCAACGATCGGGCGTCCATAGGAACAGCGTAGTGATGCTGGAGGGGGCGTCCCCCAGCGTTACCATGTTAAGGTTAGTGAAGGTGGGCGGGGGAAGTTAGTTAAATGAGGGATGGAGGGTTTAGCGTAATAACGCTCCAGTGCAAGCGTATTTTCCATTGCTTAGGCCGGCTTAAGTTAGGGTAGCCTTCAGCCGGCGTAAGCAAGGGAAAATACGGCCGCACAGGAGCGTTATTACGCTAAGCCCTCCCTCCCTCATAAGCATTTTCCTGTTAGGGTAGCCTTCAGCCGGCGTAAGCAAGGGAAAATAAGGCCGCACAGGGGGAGTGTCGGGGGGGAGTAGACACCGATATGCTGTGCTTTAGTAAGCACAGCGCATCGGCGTAGTTCTGGATCAGGCCCATAGAGCGGGGTCCACAGATCAGATGTGGTTGCAATTCAATCTGACGTATGGAAAATGCAAACCATATTTATTTAATGTGGTAGAGATCAATATTGAATGGTCTGCAAATGACCTTTCCCCCATTCAGTACTTTTCTCCCACAATCAAGACTTCTTTCGTGCTGCCCCTCTTCATTGGAATGCTCTCCTACAATCCATCAGACTATCCCCTAACCTAAACCTCTCCCTTGCTCTCCTTTACTGCATCCTCACCACCTCTCCTCACCTTCGCTTTTCACCTATCTCTAGAGACCCACAACCATCGTGCTCTTCCATCACCTGCCCCTCTTCCTGTCTCCCACTCGGTGTTTCCTGCCCACCCCCCACCCGCTTAGATTGTAAATGCTCAACAGCTGCGCCCTCCAGTCTCTTGTCCTCCAGCTCCATTGACCTCATCCCCGTCTCTGCCTCATTTCATCACAATATGAGTAGTACTTGGTTTCTCTGCCTTGTTTGACATTCTGTCATTATCTGTATCACCTTGTCAGTCATTTTATACTAAATAATCTGTACGGCGCTGCAGACCCTTAGCATGGCCATATAAATAATCATTAATAATAATAATAATAATAATAATAATTATTATTATTATTATTATAAATACTATAAACTTAGATCAGGTGATCTGTAAGTATACGTACCAGCATTCTAACTTAGATTATTGGAACAATAATTTACTCCTGATTTTCAGGCAACCCCCATCAGACACATAGGTTGAGATATACCTCCGAACTGTTCCGTATTTTGCAGGACTGTTCCAATTTGCGGTGTTGGTTCAACATTGGCATGTGGTCATTTGTGGGTGAGACTGGGTAGAGTTTGGAAGAACGGGGGCGGGCCATTTTCTGGATTCTTATATATTTATTTATTAACACAACAAGGGGAGTGTCAGGATTGTTTGTGGGTGTTTCCTTGCTCCGGCCAAGCGTATAATTGTGTACCTCTAAAAAACAGATCTCTGAATACGGCCCCCTGTCTTTGGTTATACAGTAAACCAGGGTGGGGTGAAAAAAAAGCAAAAAAAAATTTTTCTAAACTAATCAGGTATTTTTGGTTAAAACTATTTATTTTTGGTGTTTAAACCATTTTTTTTAAATTAATCTTTAAATGAAAAAAAAACAACAATAACAATGCAATGTTATTAGGATTTCATATGATATATTTTACATCTTAAAATAAAATAATTTTTTTTACGGCTTACTATTCCTATTTCATCTGAATATATGTAGATAGACTAAACATACTAAAACAGAAAATACACTCAGATATAAATGACACTGAAAAATAAGAGTAAATGGTAAGCATTACATCTACTTTTTACTTATAATTAAATAAATTGTTAGAGGAGGAGTTTGTGTTATCTTAGCTGATGCTAGGCAGATTTAGTACCTCTCTGATCTGGTTCATCCTCCCTATATCTCTGTTGTGTGTGTGTGTGAACTTACTGCATTGGTTCAGCTCACTCAAATGAAGACCACAAGCAACAAGAATGTGGAATAATATCAGGGAAAATGTCCTTATAGTAAGCTCTCTCTTAAGAAGTCACAGTACCATGTCTGCAGTCCCACCAAACTATTTGGTTTAACCCATGATTTAAACCAGCCAAACTTTCAGTAAACTAATAGCTATGATCTTGGCCATTTCCTAAATTGTCCCATAACGATCTAGTTAATTTCCATCATATTGGTTATAAGGCTCACTTTGATGGCTTATACCTAGATTGTCCATTAATCTTTCAAGAAAGGTTTATCACTCCATCCACACATAAAATATATGCCATGCTGCTAATGACAGATTCTAATTAATACAAATGAAATAAAAACGCCCTAGCTGAGGTGCAAAATTTTAATTTATTATTGCATAATAAAATTATTACAGGCTCTCGCTTTGCGATGTCGCCACTGTATCTGCAAGCATATAATGAAATTCATTAAGTAGCTAATTAACAGAGAAGAGAAGCAACAAAACAAGTCAAACAGATGCTGTCAGTGTCAGTAAGTGGTACTTAAAGGGAAAATAAAATCATAAGTAAAAAAATGCATCATATTAAAAAATCATAACTAACCAGCTATTATTTCCTTTTGTTAATGGATAATGCTGTAGTTTTGATGGGATTTCTCTATTTAATATTGTTTTCTCACTTGTAAAATGAAGATAATTACAGCATAGTTGCCGACTTTCCCGGAATGTCCGAGAGACTCCTGAAATTTGAGCAGTTCTCCTGGTATCCCGGGAGAGCCGGAAAATCTCCCGCAGGGGACTTGAGGCTCGTGGTTGCCATGAAACCACGGCCTCAAGTCCTGCTTCCCTGCCTGGCAACACTAGTTTACTAGTGTTGCTAGGGACAGGGAGGGACTTGAATTGCGTCATCTAACCCCACCCCCTTGAAACCCCAAAAGGGGTAATTGATAGTCAAGGGGTGGGGCTTAATGATACCATTTGAAAAAACCCAGCCCCCTAAGGGGAGGGGTCTTAGGGATTAAGGGCTATATAAGAGGTGTGTGTGGCTGTCCCTCTCCATCTTGGTTCCAGTATTTTTCCCTTCCTCCCTCCCGTCTTTGGTTTCGTAGCATGTTATTTTATTAACATGTATTTTGCTTTTCAGATGGGGCACGGTGCCGCGGAAGCAATGGCGGTCAGGTATTGAGTTTTGGGCGATCACGGTATTAGGCAACAAATTAGATGTTGGTCCTGGTTATAGTCACCCTTATTGTTAATGGGGAGTAGCTTTGGTCAATTGTAATATAGTTTAATAGTTTGAGCTTAAGAGAATCCTGACCCCCATTGCTTCTAGGGCCACCTTCTCAGCTGATCTCAATATATATATATATATATAGATAAGAATTAGGCCATAAATTAATAACTATCTAATAAAATCTGTGCCCCCTTTTCAACTGCAATCTAAGTCTCCGAGTGTGTATTGTGTCTGTTTATTGTCTGTCATGGTTTGGGGGGGGTTGGATCAGTGGTGCACCCAGGGGGGGGTTCTGGTTGCCCAGAAACCCCCCCAAATTGAAAAATGAAAAGAAAAATAAAAAATGAGCAAAAAATGTGGAAATTCAAAAAGGGGCGTGGCTTAGCGGCCGTGTAATCTGGACTGACAAAGAGGAAGATGGTCCTGGCCTGTGCTGCATTAGGAAAGCAGGTGGGGATGGTGAATGGGTCACTACAAATACAACAGTGCTTATTCACTGACACAGGCTCTGTACATTGTGTAATGTGCTCGTGCTCTACTAATGCATTGTATACTGCTATTACCATTAGATCTGTTCCTTCAATATGAAACTACTATTTTACTGTGTGAAAGAAGTAACTTATAAATCACCTATAAAAAAAAATATCAGAACAGGACGTGTTACAGCCAATAACCAAAGCAATTCCTTAATGTAGAATTTTTATTATTTTAAAATCTATATTATAACGTCCTGCTTTCACAGAGAACCTTACTGGACGTCTTACATGTCCTGACAGTCAGATAGTACGATCGTATTATCAGTATTGTCATTTTACATATGTTTTATATTTTAACAGTGCATCATATTAAGTAGCTCTTCACAATTTTACACACGTCAACCTCTGGCGCATTACAGTCTAATTCCCTAACAAACAAACACACATACACACTATGGGTAAGAGCTTGGGCAGGACGCGGCAGAGCTTATTTGCCACGTTTTCGGGCTCCAAAACGTTTGCAGCTATGATAATATACTTTGCATGTATTACACGCATTGGAAACCCCCCTTTCAAAATCCTGCGTTTGCCACTGGGTTGGATGGTCACAGCAATCAGCTGTTTGACAATTTAAAGATACAAAATCGACAGGTCTACTGTATGATCATAGGGAGGCGAGTGACCTCCCTTAATTTTTTCATACAAATTACCTTTTCAGATTTTGACCTAAACAATTATTCGGCTAACCCAGCAGTGTGTAAATAGCTATGACTAATAACACTAGAGAAATTCTGTTACTATGGTGTCTGGCTATAGCTTGCGAAAACTGCTTGGTGTTTTTACTTAGTGATGCGTAAGAAGGTACAAAAAATATATCTAATAGTTTTCTTTGCACAGAAGACGCATGCAGAGTGTGGGGGAGTTGTTTTGTCGTCAGGAGACGTGCCTGTTTTTTGGACGTGGGCGTGGCTACGACTAGGGTGGTTTATCTAGCTTTTGAATAGTGTCAGTCAGCTCTTTACATACTTTCAGAGGCGGATTGGGAACTTTAAGTGTCCCTGGAATAAAAATATGCTGGGGGCGGGATCAGCTGCTGGCTGGGGTCAAAATACATGTAAACAGTATGAAGAACCTTGTTTAAGAGCAGTGCAATTATATAATATGGGGGTGGGATAATGTAGAATCAATTACATAGAAGAAAAAGATTATAAACAATAATAATAATAAACGATAATAACAGTAATAATAAAAAAAAAGAAAAAGATTTATGTAAAAGCGTATCAGTCAAATATACCATCTACCAACTTGTTTTTTTTTTTACAATACAAAAAAAAAAAAAAAAAAAAAAAAAAAAAAAAAAAAAAAAAAGATTTATAGCAACTTTTATACAGGTAGTTGCCATCCAATACATATAGAGCATCCTAATGGATGTCACCCGATATAGACAGCATCCTAGTGTCCACCACCCAATGCATACATTATACGTCATCCTAGTCAGAACCACCTAATACATACAATAGCCTAGTGATCACCACCCAATACATTCATTATCCTAGTGAGCACCACCCAATACATACAGCATCCTAGTGAGTGAGAACCACTTAATAAATACAGCAGCCTAGTTCTACGACCAATCCACCTCTGCACATTTTACCTCTGAATTGTACAGTGTTTTAATGCTCTGTGCACTGCTGTTACACATGCATGGAATGCATTCATTGCTAAACTGCACCAGTTGGAAAAATGCTGTCCAGAGCACACCAATAGGGACTGTCCCACTTAAAATGGGACAGCTGAGAGGTATTGGGGGTGAGCCTGTAGTTCATGACCATAATTGGACTGAGGGTATGAATGTATTATGGTTTCCTGGGATTGGCTGATTAACTATATATAACAGGACACGTTTGAGTAGCACCTACTGAAAGGCAGTACTGCATATTACTCTTATACAGTATGCACACTGTACCTGCAGATTTCTGTTTGTAGCAAACATGTGAGAAGGACTTATCTGAAAGAACAAGTACAAAGCTGTTCTCAGCAGGTTCTGTCAGAGAACGTACAGAAACTCTTGCCATACAAATGTTTATATACATTTATTTATATATTTATAAGGCCATTACAGAAATCCTATGTGAATGCTTTATGGGTTATATTGCTTTGTGACTAAAATGGACAGCACATTTCTGAAAGCTACCCAGAAGGTGGCATTACCTGTATAGAAACGTTATGTTAAAATTGCCATTTTAGTGTACCAAAGAAAAACTAGTAAACCTCAGGAGTGAATCTGTGGCCTGATTCTTATGCAATCGGTTTCCAAGAGATGAACGCAAAAAGATCTGCAATAAGAATTAAAAACGGGACAATGCATAAGTCTGGATTGGTACACACCAACAGGACGCACCTATAGAGTACATCGTAATATAAAATCCCGCCCTCTATATTATTATCATTATTATAAATATGAATCATTCAGGAGGAAGTGCGGAGCAGCAAGACACCGGCAGAGCAGAAGACCAGAGGGAGCAGAGAGCAGGAGAGAGCAGAGAGGACACAGAAAGAGCCGGAGGGAGTGAAGAGTAGGACAAAGAGAGTGCAGAGAAGCAGAACATAGACAGGGCAGAAGACTGGAGGGAGCAGAGAGCAGGACACAGACAGGGGAGGAGGGAGTGAAGAGCCGTACATTGACATTGCAGGAAGACACACACAGGGGGCAGAGCAGGACACAAACAGAGAGAGAGAGCCACAGTTGATTGGGGTTAATTTTATCTTTGTTGACATTATGAACAGCTGTATAACTGTACCATTTATTTATCATTGACTACTAGTTATTTAAAGAGTGCCACCATATTCCATAGCACGTAATAAATGGGAACCATTATTGCACTGGTATTGTGGTGCAGATGCATTACCGTGACCCACTGCATGATGGTCTTCATTACATTGCCAACCCCCCCTCCCATACTGTATTAATTATGAATATGTGGCATGATCCAGAACTACGCGTTGTAGCGAATTTACGCGTGGCGGAGACGTAAAATCGCTGTTTAGAACGCACTGCGCATGGGCACCATAGAAAATACACACATTCACGTATATGTCACGTTAATACTTACGTGTGGGCGTGCCAAATTTACGTTACTCGAAAATACGTCTGAAATACGTGAAGTAGGCGGGGGGTGGTATTTAAAGTGTACAGTATGGGCGTGCTTAGCTGTGTAAATTCGTTCAGCCCATATGTACGTGTGCGTATGGGTTGCGTTGTCGTTCAGCCCATACGTACGCGTGCGTATGACAGCGGTTACGTTGGAAAAAGTTAAGGTAGGGTTTGGGAAGCGTATCTTGACAAAATACGTCCGTGCAAGGGGTGTGCCGAGGGGAGTGTAGCGAACTTACGTGCACCAAAATACGCTCCGCGAATAAACGTACGGCACACGTAGTTCTGGATCACTGTGAATGTTAGCAGTAAAATAAGTTCTCTTGTATTAGCAAACTGCCAGCCAAGGGTGTTTTAAGAAGTGAGGGGGCCCTTGTGCAGGATTTGTACATGGCCCCTCCAGGACTGTCCCAATTCGTGGACCTCAAAAGGGGTGGGGCCTAACTGTGCTTTAAGTTCTGCCCCTTTTTTGGCCCATGAATTGGGACAGTCTCACCGCAGGGGAAGCAGGGCTCATTCATCGTCTATTTCTTCCCTCCGGAAGATCTTAAAGGGAAGAAATAGAAGCCAAATGGCCCCCCTTCCCCTGCCACAGGGCCTCCTGTTCTGAGGGGCCCGTGTGCACTGCACACCCTGCACCCATTGTAGATACGCCTTTTCTGCCAGCCTCTTCTTTCCAGGTAAATGTCCACCTCTAGCAGCCAACAAAGCTATGAACTAGTTCAGAGATATTGTCAGACTATAGGGAGATAGACTTTCCTTGATTCAGGTTGACAAATATCAACCCCTCCTCACACTTGCCTCTTGGACCTTCCAGAGTAAGTGTAGGACCAAATAGTAATTAACTATAGGCAGGATTCACCAATGGAGAGTCAATAATAACATATCCTATCCTCTCCTAAACATAACAGACAAAGTCCAGCTTTCATATATTATCTAATAAGAATACATCATGTTTCGTTGTTTGCAAACTCTGAGACTTTACAGCAAGGAGAGAAAGGGCAGACTGGATGGGAGACGAGGACAAATTAATACTCACAGCACATTTATTAATTACCCAGCAGCCGAATTTCTATCTGTTAGTATAATAGCAGAGACATAAAGCTGTGCAGACAGGAATCGTAGAGAAATGGGGGGGGATGCAGTGGATTAGCAATTAGAGTGAAATTAATTGCCGGTGCATCTAATAAACTAAAGTGTAATAAATAAAAATGCTTTAAAAAAGACTAATATCTCCCCGCGGGGCAGAGGTAATTAGGATTAGCCCGTTTTTCATATGGGAATGTAATATTGATCTGTGTTGATTAATAAGCAAGGCTGGGAAACGCATAAATACTTAGTATAGTTTAGTTATAGTTATTCGGGGACACATGGAAATAACTCATTTTAAGCAGGGACAGAACAACTACTGCTGCAGAGCTATAGCCCCCACCGCCACCTTCAGGCCCTACAGTGACTGATTACACTCCAGTCCCACTGTCTGCACCCTCTATCATGCCAGGACAAGAACAATGATGCACAAAGGGCATTCGCAGCTCCAGAGATGTAAGCAGAAACTTTAGCACCAGAGGAAAGTGGAAAATGGCACCTCCTAGCCCTGAATTAGCAACTAGTTTAACCTGAAATTGTAACTTGTGCTCCCTCAGCTTTTGCATGGACTGGTTCCATTCACCACAGCAAAAAAAAATGAATACTAACACACTCTGCACTCTAGTGTCAACAGGTAAACTGAACATTACCCTAACACTCTAAACCCTCCCTCCTGTACACCACTAGATATGGCCCTGCACAGTTCATTGTCTAAATGCATTCATGGAACATCAGATCTTGGGCCTTGAGAGGAACGGGTCTAGGGTACGTGTGCTGGAGAGCCTGGCAATGTATTGTTCTGTCCATTACAAAACAGTTAGGGACACCCTTGTTTAGTGAAGAACCAGAAACTGTTCCATGCCTACCAAATATCCTGCATTAGTGGTGCAAGACTACCTTTCCCAGAGAAAAAGAGAGAGGAGAGAGAGAGAGAAAGAAGAAGTGAGGAGAAGAAGAAGACAGTGACAGAGACAGAAAGAAGAAGTGAGAAGAAGAAGTCAGTGAGAGAGACAGAAATAGAAAGAAGAGAGAAGAAGACAGTGAGAGAGAGAGGGGTGCATTTATTATAACGCTCATTGTGAGCGTTATTGTTCAGTGCAAGGCTCGCTGCACCTCGCAGCGAGTCTTGCACCTCTTTCCGCCAAATTTAATATATC